>APFE031042635.1:71805-91785 GCA_000404065.3 Pinus taeda
AATGGAAAAAGTATAGGTGAAGATTTCTGACAGTTAACAGAGGTTCTGGGCAGAAAAAACTAAGAAAAACAAATTCAAAAGGGAAAAAACTGATTAAAAAGGAAAATTTTCTAAATTTTACCAGGGTACGCAGGCAACCTGTTTAGCCAGGTGCGTGGCCACTCTGTGTGCACAGATACAGTGCGCACAAGTACGCACTGTGCCTAACTCAGAGGGTGCGTACTTCTTGTAAAATAAAGAAAAGCTAAGATCTAAATTGACCCTAAGCTAAGCCACCCAAAAACAAAGTTAAACAACCAAAAAACAAAATGGATCAGACTCTTTTCAGGTCAAAGCAATGATTCAAGGAAAAAACAAGACCAACAATGGATTCCCCAGCGGAGTCGCCAATTTGTCACACGGAATGAGTTATATTTGCGGACAAATCCAACCTTCCTAGGAGTCTAAGACTCTCTAATGACAAACAAACCAAACAAGAACTATCCTTCTCTAGATACACATCATTCTATGAGAATTCAAATGTTTTCGATCTTACCTTAGGTCCCACGCTTGTTGTAGCAGTCCAGCCTTGCTGATTTAGATGAGCTCCTCCTTCACTTTCAGACCTGCATACACTAACAAAGCAAACGATTACATAGCATCTGAATATTCATCATAAAATAAAGCATATCTATCATATTGACCAAGGAATACATGAAATAATTCAATAACAAATCATTGAGAAGAATGGACTTATTTGTATTAAATAATCAAAGGAACCATTACAACCTGAGCCTTGGTGTTGTGCAAGCTCCTCCCAGGGTCCAGCAAGAGATTTCCTCTACTTTGACAAGCTCACCCACTCCCACTATGGCAACAAAGAAGGATAGTGATCTCTCCTCACAAATCAACAATGGAAGTCCTAATTCCAGCAGCATTTACCCTTTAGAATGTTCAGCTTTCAACCTCCCCTCCTTTGGCCCAATGCCTGTATTTATAGTATTCTAGAAGAGGTTATTCGGTTCCAACATCAATGGGATACTCCCTCTTTTGGATGGGGTAGCTCCTCTCTTGATGGGATAAGCTCCTCTATCATAGGGGTGCATGAACCATCTGGAGGCGCTCAATACACGTCAAGAACTCTTCTAGAAGGCTCTAGAAGTGACCACAAGTAACTTTTTAAAGATGAAAGTTGCGCCTTTTGACCTTTACAGGAGTACGCACCCTAGCTTTAGTATACAGAGCGTATTACTATGCAGGTCTAATGTATTTGGAGTGCGTACACGCAGGTAAGGTAGAGAGAACCTGCGTATCCAGAGATAAACATGTTTTCAAGTGACTTTCTCTTTCTTTGAAGTTTTGACATGAAGAGCAGAGGTATGGGGCTTGACAAAGAGGACAATGTGGCTATTGATGAGGCCACATAGACTGCAGATAGTCAAGGTGACAAATTTCAGTGTAACACTATCCTCGATGTTTATTTTTCTCCGAAACATGCCTGGATAAGCTTCTTACACAACTTGTTCATTCTCGCAGGTGGCCCCTTCTAGGGTGAAGTGCCACCATTGCACCTTGACCTAGGGGATAATTGGTTTCTGCAATACTGTTTCTCTCCAATCGAGAATACACATGGGTTTGAACTCCCTGTCCAGTTCGAACTGAACATCTTTCCACTGGATTACGTGTCTAGTATCATGTATGTATTGTTTTTAGTAAAGAGACATGGAATACAGTATGAACACGAATATGGTTGGGTAAAGCTAACTGATAAGCTATTGGACCAACTCATGCAATAATTTAGAAGGGGCCATAAAATCGTGGGGCTAGTTTAGAGAAACCATTCTGCCTTAAGGTACTTTGCCTAGGTTTCACCCTTAAGTATACATGATATCCCACTTGAAACTCTCGATATGGTCTTCGTTGATCAACATAATTATTCTATCGATCTTGGGTGGATTTTAAATTTGATCATACATTTTTTCACTATAGGCTCCATGTCTTTAAGCATGTTAGGTCCTAACATTGGTTTATCCTCTGGGTTGTTCCAAGGAACTCGACATTTCCTCCCATAAAACACTTTTAATTGACTCATTTCCAACGATGCATGGTAAGAATTTTTATAAGAAAATTCCACCAAGCATGTGTATTCCTCCCATTTCTTGGGTTGTTGCATTACATATATTTTAAGAATATACTCCAAAACCTAGTTTACATGCTCAGTTTGTCCATACGTCTGTTGATTATAGGAAGTACTGAATTGTACCTGAGTGACCAATCCAATGAACAAGGACTTCCAAAAAGTGAAGGTAAACTTCATGTTTCTAATTGAGATAACCATCTTGGGGATTCCATGTAATCTGACAATTTCCTTCATGATGATGTCATTGATTTCTATAGCCATATAAGTTGATTAGACTAGAATAAAATGAGCGACTTTTCTCCATTTTTCTACTACCACCATTATAGAATCATTCTTCCTTTTGGTTTCGACAGTCCAATAATATCCCATTTGCATTCAGGAATGGATGGATGGAAAATTAGGCCATCTAGATGTTGATGTTCTTCTTTCACTTACTGGCACTCCAAATATTGTGCCAAATACTAGGTTGTTTATGTCTTCATATCTAGCCAAAAGTAATCCTTCCTTAGTGTTGTAATTAATTTTTTATATCCCATGTGCGCAGTATATGGATTTTTGTGATATTCGTCCAAAACAAATCACTTAACAACTTCCTGATTTGGTATGTAAATGTGATTCATGTACATTAAAATTCCTTCACTGTTAGATCTGTCATCATATTTTTCTTGCTGCCATAAAAATTGGTACTCTAGATCTTTTAAAGAAAATTCTCTTATATGATTTGAAAAATAAAATTTGATTATGCTAAAAGAAATCTCATAGATAAAATTTAGTCTTCGACTTAAAGTATCAACAACCTGATTTTCATTGCCCTTTAAATTCTTAATGTCGAGATGAAACTCACATAGAAATGGGGTCAATCATGCTTGATGGGCATTTAGGTTCGGTTGATTAAAGAAGTTTGTTAGGATACTATGATTTGTCATAATAACAAACAAACAGATACTGTCACCAAATTTTCAATGCACGAAATATTGTGGTGAGCTCCAAGTCATAGGATAAATAGCGATGTTCATGGTCCTTCAATTTTCATGACTCATGTGCCACCACTTCACCCTCCTACATCAATACACCCCCAATTCTAGTTTGGCATGCATTAGTACAAACCATGGACTCCTTGCTTAGATATGCTTGTATAATTTCCCACTATAGATCACCTAATAATGAAGTATACTAAAGCAAAGTACTTGATCTACTTCTACAAACAAACTTGCGGAAGCTTAATCAATTTTGAGCAAGATCAAATAAAACACATATAATAGAGAATGAGAAATCAATCACACATGAACACGGAAGAATAATGTGGGGAAATCCTCACCTGAAAACCCCAATCTCTATATTATCATACAAGAGGAAATATCTCCGGATTACAGAAAGCTTTAGCTCACACGCTATCCAACTCTCAGTACAATCCCTCAATGTTGATCGTAGACTGAATAGACACAACATATGCCTTCCTCCAGTCCTCCAAGCCTATATTTCCTTGCACAGTTTCTCTTGGGTCTTCCAACTACAACCTGTGCGATTCTCACCTCACTCACAACATTGACCTCTGAAATAACTGCACAATCTTGAAGGAGATAATTCCTTCTGCATGGATGATTTTCCTATATAGGAAAATTCCTCCAACTGATAGTACATTGTCCCTTCCTCTAGTCTCAACTGGGTCTTTCTTTGAACTGACATGCATGAGTTATTTATGAGAGAATATTCAGTTATCTGGAGAATGCTAGTTTCATGTATGCATGCATTAACTGACTGAACTCACAATAAGTTCCACAAACTATTTGGAAGTAATCTAACTGGACTTAACTCAGTTAATTGAGCTAACTAATTACAACTCAAAGTACAACTCATCCTGATCTCCTTAATTAAGGGATAATTTCCTTAATCAAAGGGATAACGGTTGCATGTCTTCACATAGACCTCATGTTTGATTTTCTCCAACTAATTAACTCAAGATGAATTAATTAATTATTTTACAAACAACTAGTGAGACTAAATTCGAATTTTAATTCAGGGACTAATTAAAATTGGAATCTATCCTGAAATGCTATTTATAGCAATGTTATTTTTAGCATTTCTATTTTATCATTCCTTGTTGCTATTTCCAACATTGGTACCTAAGATTCTATTTATAGCATTTATATTTTTAGCATTTCTTGTTTCTATTTTCAACACTCCCTCTCAACAAGAAAGGCATTCAACTCAAACCCGATCGTAAACCTTCAGAATGTTTTGCATGCAACACTTCTCCCTAGTGTTGTTGCTCTAGAAACTCTAGAAACAAAAAAATATCCTACCTGAATCACAATGATGCCTCGGTCATCAAAGTCTCTGACTGTTATTCCCTCTGTCAACTCAAAACTATGCACCTCTATGATCTTTAGTATCTGACTGCTCTAGCCTCTGTTACTTTGATTTCTGACTGCATCAATCACACTGATTCCTCCTGCTGCATCCATGCTACTGTTGGTCCTATCTCCCAGTATGCATCAACACTGCACCTCCTCTCTCTTCATGTTGCACCATGCTACCCACTATTTCACTGCAACTCAGTTACTAAGAAGTAAGTAACTGATCTCCCAACTGACCTCCCTGTTAGGCTAGAAACATCCTTTGATGTTGAATCTTCCTCTGCCACTCCATCCGCATCTGTCTCTACCCACTTAGCTAATCTTGCTACTCCTTAGTGCGTCTATCGTAGCAAGGTCTAATCAAAGAGGCTGGGTACCTTAAGGATCCTGCGCTTATTTTAGCCTTCTTGGGACTATCACTTCACATCGCCCCACCCCACCCCTAGAGGTATGGTTGCATGTGATCCCTCTGCCCACTTGGCTCGAAATTCCCCCCTACTGGAGGTCTCCACATCAGTGGATGCCTCCACTTGGTCTCCTCCTGGCTTCTCCAGTTATTGTTGCTCCACAACCTCCTGAAGCTATTTCAACAATTGTGGCTTCTCCACAATTGTTTGATACTTCTTCAGGCGCTGCATGTTGAGAGGTAATGTACTCTCTCTCTCAACCACCAAGTCTCCAATGTTTTCCTTGCTCCTCAAGGCTTTGCATGCATCTTTAACATCAAGAGCATACAAGTTCTTGGCTAGCACACCAATTTGTTTCATTTGTTCCGCTGTCACGAAATTTTCTGGAAAAAGAGCTGATTTTAAATCAACAATATCTCCCTCATCTGAAATATGATTCAGGCAACTGTTTTTTTGAATTTCAGTCTTTTTCCGCAAGGAATCCAGATCTAGTATTTGTTTCTAAAAATTTTGCACAAAAACTTTTCAGATCTGCTCTGAAAACACGTAGCCCAATTTGTTTTTTTACTTTGAATTTTCTTTTTCGTATACTGTTCACTGCTTTGATCACCTTTGCTCTGATACCATGTATAAATTTCTCTATATATCAGCTAGCTCACCTTGCTCTGATACCATGTATAATTTCCCACTGTAGATCACCTGATAATGCAATATATGAAAGAAAAATACTTGATCTACTTCTACAAACAAACTTGCGAAAGCTTAATCGATTTTGAGAAAGATCATATAGAATACATATAACAGAGAATGAGAAATGAATCACACATGAACACAGAAGAATACTTTGGGGAAAGCCTCAGCTAAAAACCCTGATCTTTGTATTATCATACACATGGAAATATCTTCGAATTACACAAAGCTTTGGCTCACAAGCTATCCGACTCTCAGTACAATCCCTCAATGCTGCTCATATATTGAATAGACACAACATATGCCTTCCACCAGTATCCCAAGGCTCCTATTTCCTTTCGTAGTTTCTCCTGGGTCCTCTAGCTACAACCAGTGTGATTCTATTAAACACACATGGGCAGCAAGAACAATATGAATTATAAATCATGAGAGTACATTTTTATTAATAGGAGATATACATTTATAGTACATTGTTGTGACCATTGGGTTTCACATCCCAAGGTCTTTTGGACTCCTTCTATCCATTCGACTTCTACACTAACCCATTGAGGATGAGGTTTCCAACATTTCCCCCCTTAATCCGAAGGGTTATGTATGAGTCCAAGAAGAGACCTGTAATACAAAATGTGCGAATATGCATGGCAGCACTAGGCTGAATGTGCTCTATGAAATGTTGGTATAAAGGGCGGTGGTTTAAGGATGACCACCAACACTGGAACGCTTAGTGCAGTTCCCGGAATTCTTCCAAAACTCGTAAGAAGCTGAAGTCTTCTGCTAGAGGAAGTGCTTCTATTGTTTTGAAGAGGGAAACCTTCGACCAATAAAGGAAGGTCTCACCCTGCATAAAAGGGAGAACTTCAACCTGAAGAGGGAAGTCTCAACCTCTGATGGTTTAAGGATGACCAACAACTCTGGAATGCTTAATACAATTCCTGGAACTCTTCCAAAACTTGCAAGAAGCCGGAGTCTTTTGCTAGAGGAAGTGTTCTCAATTTTATTCCTGGAATTCTTCCAAAGATGACAAGAAGCTGAAGTCTTCTGCTAGAGGAAGTGTCCGAGATTGCCAATTGAAGGCATGTTCACGGGCATCTTTGTCTCTGGCTACAACTTTGAAACTGGTGTGGCAAGTTGTGGCTCAAGCTCGCTTGATGTGACTTTGAAGCTTGTAGATGACCATCATTCCCCCCTGTCAGATACAAGGTGAGATGATGGAGAAAACTCAACTGCAAGATTGTTTAATACTCTAGAAAAAGTTCTGACATGTGTTTGGAATATCTTCTTGGCTTTTGATGGCCATTGCCAAGAAGTGATCCATCCAAGATGAATCTTTGTTCTTGTAGGACGTTTGTTTCTGAAGCATCTGTGTGAAGAATGACTGGTTTTATGACAGTGCTTACATGGATGAAGATCAAAGTAGTGATCTTTCAAATGGCCAACTCGGTCACAGTGTTGGCATTTCACAATCTGTTGTTGTTGTTGTTGTGGAAGAGGGGCAGAGTCTGGAACAACTGAAGCTGAACTATCATGAGGAGCAGGTGAACTGTCATGAATGAATCCAGCACTATGAAACTGAATGGGCTTCGAGTAGTCTAGAATATGAAAGGACAAGTCCTTGTCATATCCAAGACCAGTTCTGTGCTTGTTGTGGACAAGCTGTTCCCAAGGTCTGATGATGGGCTTGGGAAGTGCAGACTGAGTTTCTGCATTTGCATGTAACCTTGCTACTTTATTGGGCACTGGATCTGAATGAACTTCAGCAATATTGTCTTGCTGTTTATGGGAGTCTGTTTCATTGTTCTAAATAGAAACAGGTTCAGAATGATGACTCCTCTGTTTTAATTCTTCTTGTTGTAGCTTTGTCTCAAGATGCAAAAACTCAATATTCTCCTGTGCATTTTGTAGACATATTTTAATATTGAATAGAGAGGTTTTGTTGATCATAGCCATCTCATCAACAGTGGAATGTATCAGAGTATTTAACAACTCTAGTGCATTATCAAGTCTGTTCATTATCTTCATTATCTTATACGTTAAAGAAACTTATCAACCAGTGAAGAAGAAGCAACAATTACTCACAATTCAATGTCACTGCAATATCCTTTATAAATGTCAGCAAATGATCAGTGTGCAACATAAAATATTACAATCAGCTCACCAAACTTTTTATGCAGCAGTGGAATCAAGGAATCAATGCACTATAATGAGTTTTAAATACAATGCTACACTGGAGCAGCAGGAACTACAAACTTGCTTGGATCCTTCAAATACTCGTTCACTCTTCAAATCAAAAATGATGGCTATCAAAACTTCAATAATTATAACACCATGTCATGGGCATTGGAATGAATATCTAGCATGCTGAAACAACAGTGATAGACCTCCTTACATGTCCAAATACTTAGCAAACTATATAGTGCTGGTCCTCTGGCTGATATTAGTCAACAGTACAGTGTTTCGTGGCGCCCACAATGTCAGAATAAACTCCACACTGAAGGGTATCATAGCTACGTTCAGCAGAGGTGGTGCCTTCTTTGTTGTTGGTTCATGTAAATATATAATATGCTAGACAAATACTTGCGGAAGAACTTCAAAATTTGATATCAACTTTAGACCCAGTGAGCATACATCATATTAATAATACCAGCATATGTATGAAAGCAACAGTATATCAAAACATCCCTTCTGCCAACTCTACCCATCCGTTACAACCCTTTTGTCCATACAACTTCCATAGTTTGTTTCACAGGTATGCTCACAAATCAGCTCACGTGGTATGAACAATGAAGAGATCTTCTTGATTTGACTTTTCCTTTTTGCAATAAGACTCGGACCACGCTAATTCAACCCCTCGAACCAATAAACTTAGCAGTTTGATATTAGCAACTAGCATAAGAAACTTACGCACTAACACTTTTTAAGCTCGCATCAATCCACGCAGTTGACTTCTCTACTAACGCACATTGTGTAGGCACAACAAGGTTCAGATCATCGTCACTCTGTCGAACAACCTTAGTGTAGCGCTCTCAACTTCTCAGCAAACAATCACTCACAGTATCGTATTAAGTACTCCAGAGCTCTCGGTGGTGACTTGCGTCTGTTTGGACTTTCTCTACTTACAGTCCGAGAACCCCACACTGCTCGATTTAGGCTTTCTTACTATGCTACAAGAGATCAACTGCAAATTTCGTTGGAAGCTAGTCAGCAAATCGATCATGCACACCGGTATTGGCCAGATCACATTCTTCCCAAGTTTCAACAATGATGTGTTTGCCCTTGAATCAACTGTGTGACCCAATTGATTTTCAACAATGCATTCCAATGTAGATCGCACGAGTAAATTTGCTCGTGCACTTAGTCTAATTCATCCCGCATATAGGATCTGTGTCCCTTGCTTCAACGCAGCTCGTCTAACTTCGTGGGCAGCCCTGTAGTGGATTAGATGGGCTCATGGTCCCTCCTGCAGCTGTGAGGTACCCAAAATTTCTTGAGGCTGCGAGCGGTTGACACTTCCTCCTTACAACTGGGTTGTGGGATCAGGTTTCACACAGAGGACATGGAAAATAGTCAAAGTATTCCTCCGCTAACGTGGTCGTCTGCCGCCATAGATCCACGGTTCGAATGGTTCTGATCTCAATTTGGATTTACAACACACAATGTGTTTCGATCCAAGGATCAAACGAGAGAGCCTATGCAGGATGAATACGAAGAGGGCACGACTGTCTACAAGCAGAGGGAAAAGCATTCATTCCATTGAAGAAGAAGAACAACCAAACGTCGCCCCCATTTCAGAAAATGCAAAATAGGAATGAACAGTGTAAGAAATGAACAACGTTGAATCAAGCCATGTCAGGCCATTCACAAAGACAACGCAAACGTTTCAAAATGACAGCGTTATTCACAAATTTTATTTTTTTATTAATGTACAAGGCTCCTGTCTGGACAGTATGGACAAATGCGTTATGAGGCAGCGCTGGAAAATAATATGGTAGAGGCAGGTTATGTCAGGACAGAGGAGAATAAGGCAGAGGCAGAGCAGCGCTGGAATAAGGTAGAGGCAAAGGTCAGAGATGTCAGTCAGCAGCGGATTTCAAGCAGAAAATTCTCAGGACAGAGTGCATGCAGTGTCAGGAGCAGCTAATTATATGGAGGAGCAGTGCAGGCAGCGGTATTAACAGGTTGCAGCTAAAATTTAGATGAATAAATATTCATGAGAAAGTATTCATGAAGTTTATGGCATAAATAAACTGCACAGGGAGGACATAAAACAAATGGCTCATATTTATTATGCAGGGCAGGAATACGCCTGCTCTGATACCATGTTAAACACACATGGGCAAAGAGAACAATATGAATGATAAATCATGAGAGTACATTTTTATTAACAGGAGATATACATTTATAGTACATTTTTTTGACCGTTGGGTTTCACATCCCAAGGTGTCTTGGACTCCTTTTGTCCATTCAGCTTCCACACTAACCCATTGAGGATTAGGTGTCCAATAGATTCTCACCTCACACACAACACTGACCTCTGAAATAAATGTGCAATCCTGAAGGAGATATATCCTTCGGCATGGATGAGTTTCCTATATAGGAAAATTCCTCCAACTAATAGTACATTTTCCCCTCCTTTAATCTCAACTAGGTCTTTCTCTGAACTGACATGCATGGGTTATCTATGAGAGAATATTCAGTTATCTGGAGAACGCTAGTTTCATGCATGCATGCATTAACTGACTGAACTCACAATTAGTTCCACAAACTATTTGGAACTAATCTAAGTGGACTTAACTCAGTTAGCTGAGCTAACTAATTACAACTCAATGTACAACTCATCCTAATGTCCTTAATTAAGGGATAACTTCCTTAATCAAAGGGATACTTGTTGCATTTCTTCACATAGACTTCATCTTTTGTTTTCTCAAACTAATTAACTCAAAATGAATTAATTATTTATTTTAAAAGCAGCTAGTGAGACTAAATTCAAATTTTAATTCTGAATTTTAATTCCGGGACTAATTAAAATTGGAATCTATCCTGAAATTCTATTTATAGCAATGCTATTTTTAGCATTTCTATTTTATCATTCCTTGTTGCTATTTCCAACACTGGTACCTGAGATATTATTTATAGCAATGTTATTTATAGCATTTCTATTTTTAGCTTTTCTTATTGCTACTTTCAACAATGTTATCCTTGGAATTGGTATTGTAGTTAGTAGATGTCTTAATTGTTCAAAACTTTGTTGACAATCTTCAGTCCATTTAAAAGCCTTCCCCTTTTTCTACAAGGATGTCATGGGGGAGGCCACCTTAGAGAATCCTTTTATAAAACGAAGGTAGTACCCAACTAATCCAAAGAAAGAATGGATATCCACCACATTCTTGGGAACGGGCCACTCCATGATTGTTTTGATTTTCTCTAAGTATACCGATATGCCTTCTTGTGTGATGATATACCCTGAATATTGTATCTCTTCCTTATAGAATTCAGATTTACTATATTTCACATACAAGTGATGTTCCCTTAAGGTCTACAACACAATTTATAAGTGCTTAGGATGTTATTCTAAGCTTTTAGAATAAATTAAAATGTCATCGATAAATTACAAATTTGTTAAGATATAGATGAAATATCCCATTCATGAGACTTATGAATGTAGTCGGGGCATTGGTCATCCTGAAGGGGAGAAATACACGCTTGTAATTCCCATAGCATGTACTGAATGCAATCTTACATATATCCTCATCCCTTATTATGATATGACGATACCCTAATCTTAGACCAATTTTTTAGAATACTTTGGTGCCCTTGACTTGATTGAACATCGTCAATTCTAGGCAATGGATAGTTATTTTTGTCAATCATTTGTTTAGTTGTCGATAGTCAATGCACAATCTAAGGGTGTTATCTTTCTTTTTGACAAAAAACACTGGAGCTCCCATGGTGATACATTGGGGTTTATGTATTTTTTATCTAACAATTCTTGTAACTGAATTTTCAGTTATGTGAGCTCGGGTATACTCATCTTATAGGGCACTTTTGTGTTAGGTCCCTATACTACTAGTGTAACCCCTTATTGTTATTAGTGAAACCCCCTCATTGTATTATTGTACCCATTTAGTCCCCATGTTGTTATTATTGTGCCCCATAGAAGCCCACTATTGTTATTTTTGTGCCCCTACAATTTTATTGTTATGCAGGCTCTCGTTGTATTGGGACCCCTTAGACTCTTATATATAGAAAGGACATCTTGCCATTTGTATCATCCAAGAATTTTTCATTTCTGTAATGTAAAGGAGGCTTCCCCCTAGAAGAGTGTGATTTTGAAGTCGTTGATCTATATTTTCTTCTATTTTGTGAGCTGGTTGCATAACATTTGGTATCAGAGCTTTGGATTCTAGGTTTTCGCTGCTTCAAACATGCCATCGTGGAATTTTTGTTATAACTTGCTTTCTACGAAGTTTCAGAAGATGAAATTAAAACCTGTTTGATATGAAATATTAGTGAACCTCGGGTCCAAATTTCAAATCTTGTCTCGCTATATCTGTGGAGATAAGATCAAAGGAATTAAGAGTTTTTGCAAGCTTCCGAATTATATCTCAAACAGGTGACCATGGGAAATGCGTCATAACCTTATCTCTGAGAATCATATTGAAATTTAATAAAAATTTATAAAAAGGGGAAATACTCTAGTTTTCTGTATATTGTTTCCAGGGCTGAAGGTAGAAACAGCGACACGTGGCACTTCGTACAAGTTTTCTCTACTAAATCAGTCTATAATCCGGCCATCGTGGGAGATTTGTAATAATTCTTCCTTGGAGAATCCAATCTTGACCATACTTATGGGGTTGGAAAGAGGACTCATAGGGCTACCATAAGATCAAATTTTAGACCTTGGAAATCTGAAATGATAGAGATACAACATATTCAATATCGATCTCCTACAAAGCGAAAAAAGGTGTTTAGTGTTTTTAAAAAATTGCATAAGTTTGGTTTGAAAAATAGTTTGAGGTAATTCAAAGCGAATAGTGAAGCATAATTATCATTAATTGATGCCTCGAAGAAATAAAATGGAAACATCTAGTAAGAAACCTTAAATCTCTACCATGATTCATGAAGAAGAGGAAGGAATGCATCATGATATATTAAAATTACGAGACCAAGTGGAAGAAATTTTAGTCTCACAAAAAGTAACAGAAGCTAAGATGGATGGTTTAAAGAAGATAAAAATCAATATTTTGATCTCCATAATGTGCAAAACACATAAAAGGTATGCATTGCAACTTTATATTTAGAAACCAATTAGTTTGTACGGTATCAATGGATTTTCTCTCATAAAAAAGTTGTCACTTGGTCAATTTATATGGAGGAAATTATAGCACATTATGAGGATACAAACAGAAACACCTTCTTTAACCAATTGATAAATCTCAAACAAAAGGGTTCAATGGTGGAGCACATTAAGGAATTCCAAAAATTGAATATAAGGATAAAATATATTCCAGAGGAGCATATAATTAATGTGTTCATAGGAACTTTAAAGGATAACATCCAACATGAGGTTCACATTTGGGAACCTAATTCATTACAAAACGCATTCAGGTTGGTAAGAAAAATTGAAAGAAAAATTATGGCAACAAGGAATCCTACCACTCACAACTATAAAGATGAAAGTGTTGTTCCCCTAGCCTTCCACAACCTACAAGGTTGACACCACAACAATTGGAAGAAAAAAGATCAAAAGGGCTTTGTTACAGTTGTGATAGCAAATATACTAAAGGTCATAAGTATGCTGAGAAGAAATTATTTTACATAGATTCTGAAGAGGAGGAAAAAAAGGAACACGAAACGTTAAAATAAGAGGATATACACGAGGCATCAACCCTAGAGAAAGAAGAAATGAATCCGACCATATCTTGAAAAGCATTGGTAGGAATTACCACTCCTCAAAATCTCAAGATAGAAGGACATATCAAGAAGAGAAAGGTAATAGTGTTGATTGATTCGAGTACTACCCATAATTTGTTTCATTGTAAGATAGCCAAGGAATTGAATTGCTTCCTATATCCAACACTAGAGTTTCAACTGATGGTTGCAAATAGAGGAACCATAAATTGCTCTAGGAAGTGCCATAATATCAAGCTATCCATGGGAGAATATGTATTGAATAGTTTAGTGCTTTTCATTCCAATCGGTGGTGCTGATGTTGTACTAGGAGTCCAATGGCTACAATATTTGGGTACGATAACTTTCAATTTTCAAGAAATTTTCTTGAATTTTTTTTAGGAAGGAAATAAAGTTGAATTAAGGGGTATCATAGGGAAACTGGGAAAGATAATTAGCTCTAACATCATGAAAAAGCTTCCAAAGAAAGAACAATGGGGCATAATTTCACAATTATGTTCACTAGAGTTTCCCACATTGAAATCATCTATTTCTCCAGATCTCCAAAACTTTTTGGAAAATCATTCCAAGGTATTTGAGACTCCCAAAGGCTTACCACCTATTAATTATCATACTCATGTTATTCATTCGATTCTAGGAATTTTTCACCCAAACATCAGTCCTTACAGATACCCATATGCCCAAAAGAGTGAAATTGAACGTAGGTTTGCAGAAATGCTAGAGGATGGTATAATTCAACCTAGTCAAAGTTATTTCTCTACTCTAGTAGTATAGGTACACAAGAAGGATGGATCATGGCACATGTGTCTGGACAATAGGGAGCTCAACAAGCTCATTATTAAAGATAAATTTACCATTCTTGTCATTGATGAATTATTGGATGAATTACATGGAACAATTTACTTCACCAAGTTGGATCTTCATTCAGGATATCATCAAATCACAATGAAGACTGAAGACATTCCATAAACAACATTTAGAACTCATGAGGGTCATTATTAATTTTTTGTCATGCCTTTTGGCTTTACCAGTGCACCTTCTACATTCAAGGTTTGAGGGATTCCATTTCAAACCCTTTCTTAGAAAAATTTGTGTTAGTATTTTTTGATGATATACTAATCTATAAAAAGTCTTGGAAGTATCATGTTCAACATGTTGATAGGGTGCTCAAACTATTGGAGGAGAAATAATTATATGCAAAAACCTCCAAAGGTTTCTTTGCAGTACAAGAGGTGGATTATCTAGGTCATGTTGTATCTCACGAAGGTATTAAGGTAGACCCTAGAAAAATTAAAGTCATTAAGGAATGGAAAATCCTCACATCCATAAAGCATCTGCGAGGATTTCTAGGGTTTACAAGGTATTATCGCAAGTTTGTTAATAATTATGGGAGAATAGCAGCACCTCCAACAACATTACTAAAGAAAGATGCATTTTCTTGGACTCCAAAAACAATGAAACCCTTTGAACATATTAAAGAGGCAATGTGCCAAGCACTAGTCTTAGCTACACCAGTCTTCACAAAAACTTTTATTGTGGAATGTGATGGCTCACGAAATGGAATTGGTGTTGTTTTAATGCAAGAAGAAAGACTAATTACTTTCGAAAGTAGTTCAATCAAAGAAAAGTATTTATCCAAAGCTATTTATGAGAAGGAAAGGTTGGAAATACTACATTCACTTAAGAAATGATGACCTTACCTAATGGGAAGACACTTCAAGGTAAAAAAGGATCATGATATTCATAAATACTTTTTAAAACGAACATTATCTTCAAAAGAGTAGAAAAAATGGGTCACAAAGATGTTGGTTTATGACTTTGAATTCATCTACAAAAAAGGGAAGTAAATTTTGTTGCAAATGCACTCTCAAGAAAGGATGAGGATGTGAAAGCATTGTTTTGTGCCATTTCTATTATGAAACTAGATTGGATAAACAAAGCAAGGGATGAATGGAAGAATGAAGAAGAAGTGTGGGCACTCATTCAAAAGTTGCAGCAATATCCCAGTACATCTGATACATTTAGCTGGAAAAATGATTCGTTATGGTACAAATATCACTTATACCTCTGGAATAATTCCCAACTCAAACTAAAGATTCTTCTGGAATTGCACACCTCTCCCTTAGGAGGGCACTCAGGATTTTTAAAGACTTACCACATGGTTAAGAAATATTTTTTATGGGATGGCCTTAAATATGATATTCAAAAGTTTGTGGCGGAATTTTTGGTTTTCCAACAAAATAAAGTTGGGACAATTAAGACCCCAGGCCTGTTACAACCTTTATCCATTCCAAGTCAAAATTTGGAGGAGGTTTCAATGGATTTTATCACAAGTTTAACCAAGTCTGAAGGAAAGAGTGTTATCATGGTGGTAGTTGATATACTTACCAAGTATGCACACTTTTGTGCATTATCTCATCCATTTAAAGCCAGTACAGTTGCTACTGCATTAATGGAAACAATTCAAAAGCTACATGGAAACCCAAAGGTTATTGGATGTGACATAGATCCCATTATCACTGGAAATTTTTGGACATGATTATTTTCTTGTCTGGGTACTCAGTTAGCTCATAGATCATGTTATTATCCTCAATATGATGGGCAAGCTAAGATAGTGAAAAAATGTTTGGAAGGATATCTTCGTTTCTTTGTATGTGATAAACGGACTCAATGGGTCAAGTGGTTGCCTCTAGCTGAATGGTGGTATAACACTTCCTTCCATACTACAACAAAAATGACCCCATTTATTTCACTTTATGGATATCATCCATCGTCCATCGCATCAACCTTAATATAAAATTGTAAGGTTCAAGCAATGGAATATCACATCGAGCATCAACAACAAGTTCTCAAACTTTGAAAGGATAACCTCACTTTAGCACAAAATAGAATTAAACAATAGGAAAACCATACAAACAAATGACCCTCAAGCAAGCTAAGAAGGATAATGAATCATCACCAAAGTATTATGGTCTGTACAAGGCGTTACAAAATATTGGTACTATGGCATACAAATTGGAGCTTCCTGCATCTTCCCGAGTGCACCTAGTTTTCCATGTTTCATGCTTAAAGAAGGTTATAGGTGAGAAGATCCCAGTTCAAACAATATTTCCATAACTTGACTAGGAAGGAAAAATCATATTGGAACCTGAAGCAGTCATAGAAACAAGAAATTGACAGCTATGAAATTGATCAATTTCAGAGTGTCTCATCAAGTGGAAGAACTTATCCACCAAAGATTCCACATGGGAAGATGATAATTTTATACAGAATCATCTATAACTACTCAAGCATTGAGGACAACACGTTTTGATGGAGAGAGGCATGTTAGGTCCTTACACTACTAGTGTAACCCTTTATTGTTATTAGTGAAAGCCCCTTTTTGTATTATTGTGTCCATGTAGTCCCCATGTTGTTATTATTGTGCCCCATAGAAGCTCACTATTATTATTTTTGTGCCCCATAAAAGCACACTATTATTATTTTTGTGCCCCTACAATATTATTGTTATCTAGGCCCTGATTGTATTGGGACCCCTTAGACTCCTATATATAGAAAGAAGGTCTTGTCATTTGTATCATCCAGGAATTGTTCATTTATGTAATGTAAAGGAGGTTGCCCCCTCGAAGAGGCTGATTTTTAAGTCATTGATCCATCTTCACTTCTATTTTGTGAGTTGGTTGCATAACATTTTGATACCATAGCAACCTCTGGAACTAACTCAATAGTGAAATATATATCCCTTTTTGGTGGTAACCCCAATATTTCCTTAGGAAATACATCTAAGAACTCTTGGATTATCAACAAGTCCATTAGTTCAGTAGTTACCACATTAATTTTAGCATAGCCTACTTATACTACATAGATATGAAACCCTTCCACAAAATTTTTCCCAGTTGAGAGCCATTAATTGGCCTCAATTATACAAGTCTCTTCATTCCTTGAACCTCATTCCTAATACTTGCCTCATTCAAATAACTAACAGTCTTCTATATAAAATTCACCAAAGACCAATGAGCCTCCATCCAATCCATCCCTATTAGGATTTCATAATGTCCCAAAGGCAAGACAAAAAGATTCACCTTAATGATTTGGTATGCTAATTCGATAGATCAGTCTTCTACTTTATGCCTCACTTGTCTCTTGGCTCCTATTGCTAGTTGATCTAGCCCAGGGTTTTTAAATTTCTGAGTTTGTAATTAACAAAGTTATACTAATCTATAACTTATGTAACGTAAGTTGATGCGAGGATCTATCAAAATTGAAAAAATATGCTTAAACATTTTACCTTCTATTTCGATCATGTTGGGATGATACTCTACCTGAAAATCTCCCAAAGCCGCATTAATTTTTGGTATGGTTCTTTCTAATTCACCCATTGTTGAAGCCTCCTATATGTTCTCTATTGGTTCCAATCTCTCATGATGAGAAAAATTATTAATGTAGTGCAGTTCTCCACAACCCCAACATTGCAAGGGTAGTTTCTAGCCTTGATTACCCTCAGACTTAGTAGATGGTTCTATTAGTGTGGCCTCACTCTGAGGTCAAAATTTATGTTTGATTTTCTACGAATTTCTCCCTTGTTACCCCTTAAAAGTAATTTTGGGATTAAATGTTCTATTAGTTCTACTATTTTGTGTAGTTATTTGTCCCTTCTTACCAGCCCAACCTTTACCATTATCCTTTTTCTCCATGTGTTGATGGAAGATTCATGATTTTCTTACAACATCATCCATGGTTTTGGGATAGTAAAACTCAAGTCATTCCTTCATATGAAATGGTAGGCTACTAAAAAACATTTTCACTTTATCTTTCTCCTCTCGTAAGTATGGTACATATCATAGAAAGGTAGTAAACTTGTCTACATATTCATCCATATTCAGCTGACCCAACCTTAGCTCATGGATTTCTTTAGATTTATCACCATAAAACAATTATGTTATATATTTATTCCTAAAGTGTTTCTAGAATGCTTCCCAAGTAATAAATTTCTCATCAACAACATGCACTGCTTTTACTTCTTCCCACCACAAGGTAGCCTTCCCCTGCAACTTGTAAATGGATAGCTGGGATTTGAGGTTTTCATCATACTCTGTCGTAGATTTGAAAGTACTTGGTCATATTTATTAACCAAGACTTTGTTGATTCCTTTTTTTCACCATCATAACCTAGAGGTATAATATTCTTAAATTCACCTTGCAACTCAACTTACCTCTTCTTTTCCTTTCTATGTTTGTCACTATCTGACGTGTCTCTGAACTCCTTTTCTTGCATTTTCCGATTACCTTCTGATTCCCATGTTTGAATTTATTTTGGTATGGTATACTCTCTCCTTCTATGAGATTTGGCTCTATTACCATTTTCAAAACTAGCTTTTGAATTCTGATGATTCTGTTTATCTATCAGGATCTTTAGAATACACTCTTGCTCACGTAATAAACATTCATTTTCAGTTCAATGAGTTTCCATCCCTGACTGGAGTTGATGGATTGTTTCCATCATTGCGGAAGTCCTGTTACATGATTCATTCTCCAATTGAATCCATAACTCAAGATTAGTTCCTTCTACCAGTATTGATTCAGGCTTAGTACTGGGTCTTGCTAATGGTGTGAAAGAGGGTTGACCTCTTCTCATAGTTCTCTCTCTATGAACACACACAACACAATTTTTTTTGGCACCCAATCAAGTCCTCAGTGTAGAGCCTAAGCTATGATACAACCTATAATATATATCCTCCATAATACCATAATTTTATTTATTTATTTTACATATATGTGTTTACGCAACCATCCTGGTACATAAAATAATGTTTTTATCTCAATTCACTAATCATGTTAATGTCTCCACATTAATATAATATTAACATTTATTTCATATTTAACATAAAACAACCCTCATATTAATATAATATTAACATTGTATTTAACACAACCTTCGCATTAATATAACATTAACACTAGTTTCACGTATAACATATACCAGCAGTTAACCATGGGTTACCCAACCCAGACCTTCTGAACTCTCCAAAAACTCAACTCCTGCATTGCAATTATCTGTCGAGATCTATGCTCCATCCATGGTGGGAACCTGCTTTGGGATTAATACTAGATCAACAATGGGTGGTGTTTGGGATGGGATCAATGGTGGAGATTGTGGGGAAGGAGTTAGAGGGTAACTACCCTCCCCACACAGGTGCTCAGTTGTTTCATTATGTATGTTCACTGCTCCTCTCCTCGGCTCTACAAATTTCACATTGTTCAACATTTTGTTTGAGTTTCCTTGGTTCTATCCCTGCTTAGATGTTATCATGGTGTTCCTAAGCTTATTTTCCAGCCAGGGTCTTCACCATTGAGGTCATGTAACCTTTTAAATTGATGTTTCATTCCATCTTGGTCAATTTATTGTGAAAAAGTTTAATATTGTACTTTTCAACTTAATAAGTTTTTGAAAATATATGAAAGAAACACACACACAGACATCTATATCTATATCTATATAT
>APFE031042635.1:100627-112398 GCA_000404065.3 Pinus taeda
GTTTTGACCATTTATGAGCAGTTTTTAGTGGAGAACTTCTGGGAGATGATGTAATTAGCTGACCTTGTTCCTTTAGGTCGTGAAGCAACACTTTTATGGACTTAGGAGCCCTCGGTTTATGGACATTTATGATTGGGGTTGAAGTGCCCAAAAATGTCTATAACACTCTGACCTGGTTTCTTGAGGACACCGATCCTCTAGGGCTTCAACCTTTGCTTGAATTCATCAAGGTATGCTAAGTTGTACTTCATAGCTCCTAATGTCTTCTTCACTGAGCCCTTTCAATCTTCAACAATGCCTTAACTTAGTCTCCATGTTATGTCATCAATGCCAACCTTGATCTTCACATCAAGGTGTCTCCACAACTCCTCGTGGTACCCAAACAAAATCTCCAAGGTGACATGATGAAGGCTTCGTCATGGTCTTCGATAATCTTCAATAAGTTACTCCAAAGGGGTCTGCACCAAATAATTGTTTAAGCATTTTACAGTTTTTTCAACCAAGGAGGTCTGCAGTGGTTCTGTAAAGGATGTCTCGAATAGGCTTCAATAGGTCTGCATACAATGCCCTTTAACAAACTGCTTCAACAAGACTTCAATGACCCTTCAATAAGATCTCTTCAAATGGCTCCAAGATCCACAACTCTAGGTCTTCAACACTCCAACAATATGTGTTCACTGCATAAGATGAGGCTTGAAATTTTTTCTCTAAGTGATGGTTTAATTATTCTTCAAGTCGTCTTCTTAGAGCTGCCTTAAATGGCTCTACATGGCTAATCCTCTACTTTCAAGACAAATTCAATATTTTGACT
The DNA here is from genome assembly GCA_000404065.3 of Pinus taeda. Lineage (NCBI taxonomy): Eukaryota > Viridiplantae > Streptophyta > Pinopsida > Pinales > Pinaceae > Pinus > Pinus taeda. Next base: position 101,439 of record APFE031042635.1, read on the forward strand.
CCAAGGTATGCTATACACTTTAACCAAGGTCTTCAAGAGAGTTTAACCAATCTTAGTTTTGTTCTTCCAACCAAGGTCTAGAAGGTTTCCACTGTAAAACAATCTCAAATCACAGATCTAAAAGGTAGTTAACTTTTATAGTGTCAAGAGAATTGTCACTAATTCAAATCCACTGTTCTAAAGTGTAATCACTGGATTGCAAGTCTGGGCCAACACCACATGTCCGAGCTTCTTCTCAGGTGGCTATCACATGTGCAGATTCAATCTCTTGCACACTTATGCTTAGGTCACTGTTCCAACAAAACTGAGCTTAAGGAAAACTATCTAAGTACAATCTAATCATAGGTATGATATTTTGTACAAGTTTTACCCTTCATACAATTATGAGCCACCAGAAATGTATACTGCCCACAATCCAAGCTTTTATTCACTACCCTGAGCCTTTAAGAGGAGACAATTCTTAAGTTTTACAAATTGTGACTGTTGTCTGAGCTCCTACAGGTGACTACTCTTAGTTCAACCTATCCACAAGGTAACCACAAGAAACTGTTTGCAGTTTTGATCTCCATGGATCCTTGATTCTACAGTTGACTTTTCTGAGCTGTAATGGATAACCAAATTGACTGTTTATCCCTTCTTTAAGCTGGTTGAGATGAGGTCTGTGTCCTATATGCAAACTACCCAAGCCTTGAAATTCTGGTCTAGATAGATCTGAGCTTTATGTCACAAGTACATCGAATTCTACTTCTTGATATCTAGAATGATAACCCAATCAAGTAGCCCAAATAGAAATCTCAATGTCCTCTTTAGAATAGTCCGAGTTTTTATGAGTAAAAGAAATATCTGTTTTTCTCCTTGGCCTCCTATTTTCTTTTGTGCTTCTTCTCCTATAGTCTTTACCAAACTGCCATGTCAAAAACAAGTTGATTATCATCATATTTATATCCTTTTGGAGGATGAGACACCTTTGTTTATGGAGAAACTGACAAGACTGTCATGTCCCTTTTTTTTGTAGCCGACGTAATGTGAGTTAACTTTTACTTGATTTTATTTAATATGAACAGTCAAGCCTCAGAGGACTCGATTTTTAAATGAACTCTAACCAAACTCTTACTGGGGAGATATTATTGAGCAAAATTTTTATTGGTCTGCCATGTGATGTATCAAACATTCATTACATTTGTTTTCCATGTGAAATATGGATGATATAAGAATTATGCAAACTGCCATGCGAATCTTGTATCTCATCAAAAGACTTGTCTACCATGTAAAAGGCCTTGCCTGCCATATCTACATGCTGAAATTATATATTGTCTGCCATGTATGGCCATAGGAAACATGTATCCCATGTTTGTCTGCCATTAAAAAAAGTAATTTTATGTACATAGTAATGGTATAGATGTATGATGTTTGCGTAGGTGTTTCGGAATTAAGATTTAGAACTAATGTTTAGGATTTATAAAAACAAGTAGACATTAATATTTAGGGTCACAATGTCATCTTGATATGTATATGTTATATTAGATATCATTTTCGGATTCAACTGTGTTAAGTAAGTCATTCACGTATGACCATTTCCATGAGAGGTAGTCGTAACTCAATAATTTCTCATGATTTTTTGAATAGTTCACTTAGCACTCATTGCATCGGGTGATGCTCACGGGGGTGAAGGAGTGGGATTGAAACTAGTGAGATGTGGAGAACGAATCACATAGCATCAATCATCACTTCCAGGGCTTGCACCCGGTAACCAGGATTTCCCAGGAGGTCTCCCATCCCAGAACGCCTCTAGCTCAAGCGTGCTTAACTGTGGAGTTTTTCCACAATCAAGCCCACTTAGCTTGCTACCCCATTTGCAAAACCTTAGCAAGTATTGTGCCTCATGAACCATTCAAGTAGAGATCCCTTGACTCTTTTTGAATTTAAGTATGGGGGTTTATGTGAAGTTAGCTTCCTTGTATCTGTTGTTTTTTTATTTCTGAGAGAATGTAGTGTTTTTACCCTTGAATTTACCTTCACGCAATTTTAGTTTATGTTGATCTAACTATTTGATAAGTGCTTACTAAACTTTCAGTTTTAGGGCCAAGCTTTCTTCAACTTATCACCAAGAGCATATTAGGGCAGTATGGGCTTCTTCTTTGCCACACCGAGAGGGCCGGGCTCTCTACAGATTCCTTACAGCTGATAAGGACTATTGTCAAGATTCATGAACTTAAATCAAACGTCACTACTTTTCTCCTGCCAGTACAGAACCTCATGAGATGTATGTGCCAACATCATCATCTCTTGTTGCAGTGATTATAACGTTTATCTAATCTCCACACCATTCTTAAGGGAAAAGTTGGGAGAGGATGAGCACATGGGCAAGGCTGACATTAGATTTTCAATGATATAACTCAGGGGGACCCATCACTACATGGGCACCATCCGTCAGTCTCACCACAATCATATTGCTGGCTTACACAATCTTTGATATCTTCAAAAAAAAAATCCCCTAAAATACAGATCTCACAATACTCGCGATACGTATATATATATATGAACAAGAAGGAGGGGGGCTAAGGCATTGATGAACGTAGGAATATATATATGTAAAAATAACTTTGCACGCCTCATACTCATGTTTCCTACCATCAAACACTTTGTCAGACGTCACCGTCTCTATGCATTCCGCAGTAGTACTTAGTATAGTTTTTATGATAATTGTAAGTACCTGGTCACAAATTCATAAATATGATGGCCAAGCGTATAAAAAATATGTTCAAATTGGGTATTTCGAATTCAATGATCCGAATGATCCATTCACTAATATCTGTTGAGACTGTTTAGAGCTCGCCCAGCTTAAACCTAAATTCGGATATGATTTTCAAAAATTCTGGTGTACTTTTAAAAAAAAATTAGTATTATCCGTTTCAAAATTTTAAGTGCCCAAAAATTTCTACATGATGCTAAAACCGTTTATAAATTAAACAATAACAGTAAAATTTCTTAAAACAAAATTATCAAATTCCGACTAAAATTTCACCATCCCAGCAAACTTGTGAGCTCAGTAGACAACGCTTTAGCAATAACCTATATTGCAGATCGAAGAACCTCTACGCTGTTTGCATCATATATGACGCAATTCTTAGCGGTGGCCCCCTTCATTAGATTTTTCATTACCATATACAGCACAAGGAAAGCATGATCCGTAACACGGTGGGGTCATTTGCCCTCTCATCCCCGTACTAGTCCACCCGAAGTGCCAAAAGGAGATCGACATGTATCTCCATCCATGGGGTCCAGGGAGTTAACTCTGTTTCTTAACACGGGTTGCCGAGCCCGCTTGTCAACTGGGTTCAGCTTAATTAGGCCTGGCATTTCAACCTTATTTTGGGGTGATGTTTATGTTAATTATTCCAAGTTTTAAAAGTTTATTTGGCATGATATTTACTTATTCCTATGTTCATCATTTTAAGTTTTAGATAGGTCTGTTTTGTGCTTTTATATACAATTTTAATATCATAAACTCGTTTAGTTAAATTACCATATTATTTGTTAAAAGAAAATATTTCAATATTGTTTGTTATATTTATTCTAACTGTATTGGTGTAAAGTATAATTGATAGTTATCAAAATTATTGTAATAATGTCGTGTGGATTTATGAATCTTTACATATGAGGATGAAATGTAAAGTTACTTTGGATAACAAATATCTTTTTATTTTATGGATGGATGTTCTGTTTACACATCGTAAGGTTTTACCACTTAAATTAGTGTAATATTCATCTATTTATTAAGCAAATAGGCTTCCTTGTTGTAATTGGGTACTTTAATTATTTGACTAATTAAAAAAATTAATGGGAGCATCTTTTTTATTGCAATTGGGCACTGTATTGTAATATTCATCTATTTATTAGACGAATAGGCCTCCTTTTTATTGTAATTGGGCACTCTAATTATTTTAATAAATAAAAAATTGATGGGAGCGTCCTTTTTATTGCAATTGGGCACTTTAATTATTACACTAATTAAAAAAATTGATGAGACGATTTAAATTTAAAGATGCCATTATATTTTTGCCACAATATCAATGAATTGAATTTGTACCACTAACTTCTCTTCATATCTAAATCGCATGATTAAACCTTGTTTAAATTAATTTTATACAAAGCTTCATTAAAAATTTACCATGCCATTTGTTAATTGACATCTATCAGGATTAACGATAATGGGAAGACTACAAAATGTAACACGCACCTTACACATACGCTTGTTAAAGAAGTGGAAAGCTGTAATTCCGAAAAAGATGATCATATGTTTCAAACCATTGGTAACTTGTGTCCAATTCTAAATAATAAGTGTGGTCAGTTAAAAACTAACTTAGGAAGGTAAAGGGCCTTTTCTCTTAACAAGATGTTTAAGACTTCTTTAAATTTCCTTGTAAAACAACCTATTATACATTTACTTATAAGGGAGAATTTTTCCTTAATCTCTTTTTTATTAAGCTCGAAAACTTCATTTAATCTTTAATTTTCTCAGTAGCAATAAACTTTATGAATGTAACTATATTCACATTTTTTTAGGAAGACAAGTTACAATAGCAATTAATTTGTAAATTTTTTTTAAGAAAGATTTTTCGAGTATGAATAGGTTTTTTTGACACTCATTATATGAACCTCCTCATTTCAATTGATTTCTAATAGTTTCTTTTGTGTTGATTTATATTTTTCATTGTAGCAACTATTACAGGCTATCCTATTGTATATTTTTGTACTTATCTGAAAGCATTCTTTCTTTATCCATATCAAAAGATTTCATAAAATTGGATATATTTACACATAGGTAAATATCACTATTTTTCCATAATTTACTTTATATATAATGTTTTTAGTAACTGTTTTTTGTTTCATTTATGTTTAAAAGGAAAAAATTAACATTTAGAGAAATTTGAAAAAATTATCCCTAATTATTAAATTCACCATTTAATTAAATATTCTCTTATATTATTTTCCAATAAATATAATCACTTTATACTATATACAAATAGTCCAGAAAGCTTTAGATAAACAATAATTGGACACACTATTAAAACACTTCCAATATTAGTTTATAGCAATTACTTTTTCTCTCTCCATGGGAATCTGCATAGTTCATTAACCTTATTCTGAATTGTTCTTGTGAAAATAATATGTATATTTTGAGCATATAAATTGTGTAACTATAAAAATACTTCAAATATAATATAAAATATAATTAGATATTGAGATAAACTAATGATGAAATATTGTGAATATGTAGATATTGGAATAAAACAATGAAGAAATGTGTTGAATATCACATTAGATAGTTGAATTATAGAGATCAAATAATAATAAATTTTATGATCTAGAATTTTTAAGTTGTTTTAGAAATTTTAATTTAAACGAATGACAAATTAATTTTTCAAATTAATTTTTGAGGTTATGGATGAACTAATATATTAGTAAAAAATTATAAGGGATTTTTATTTAGGTGAAGATTAAAAGAAAACAAAGGTTAAAGGTAATAGTGTGTATATTTTTAATTATTTAAAAAATTTCAGTGATAAGAGGGATAATGTGTATATTATTAATTATTCAAAAATTTTGAGTGATAAGAGGGATAGTGATAGTGATGAAAGATTTTTTTACCAATTTAAAATTTGGATATGAAAGTATAGTATATGTTTTTTTGGGTTTAATTATCATGAATTTAATTTTTCTATTATTAATAGTCATATTCATCTTGGAGCAAAACAACTCGAGGATTATTAGTTACTTTGAAATATATTAATAACGCTTTTCCAAAATAATAATAGCATTGGGGCCAACACAACCTACATCTTCTTACTAAATTCACCATTTAATTAAATATTCTCTTATATTATTTTCCAATAAATATAATCATTTTATACTATATACAAATAGTCCAGAAAACTTTAGATAAACAATAATTAGATACAATATTAAAAAACTCCAAATACTAATTTATAACAATTACTCTTTCTCTCTCCATGGGAATCTGCATAGTTCATTAGACTTATTCCAAATCATTCTTGTGAAAATAATTTGTAGATTTGGAGCATATCAATTATGTAATTACGATGATGATGATGTTTAATGTCGACTGAGACCAAATTTTGGTCTATCGGACCTAAGGAATCGAATTATTTAGTTTTATTTAAGATTTTATTCCTATGCTCAAAAATCTTGGAGAGAACCTCCGAGCTCACTATAATTTAGACAACGTAAAAGGCTAGGAAGGTCAGGATTGCAACAAAGATTTTGAAACTAAGATCTAATGTGGTTGTGGCACTCTAAGAGGAAGTGATTTTCATCCTCGATGTTCGTATTCTCACAGATATTCTAATAATATCAAATATAATTAGATATTGAGATAAACTAATGATGAAATATTGTGAATTTATAGATATTGGAATAAAATAATGAAGAAATGTGTTGAACATACATATGTAGATATTGATATATAATGAGATGTCAATATAGTGATTATGAAGGTTTTAAATTGTTAGAAAATTTAATTTAAAGGAAGGACAAATTAATTTTTTTTAAATAATTTTTCAGTTTATGGATGAACTAATATATTAATAAAAAATGATAAGGGATTTTTATTTAGGGTCAGATTAAAAGAAAACAAAGGTTAAAGGTAATAGTGTGTATACTTTTAATTATTTAAAAAATTCAGTGATAAGAGGGATAGTGTGTAGATTATTAATTATTTAAAAATTTTGAGTGATAAGAGGGATAGTGATAAAGATAGTAATAGCGATGAAGGAATTTTTTTCCAATTTAAAATTTAGATATAAAAGTATAGTATATGTTTCTTTTGGATTTAATTATCATGAATTTAATTTTGCTATTATTAAAGGTCATATAATCTCGGAACAAAAAAAATGGTGGATTATTAGTTACTTCCAAATGTATTAACAGCTCTTTTCCAAAAGAATAATAGCATTGAGACCAACACAACCTACAAGACATTCTTCTACCTTATCAATGTATATGCCAAAAAAAATAAGGTATAAGGGACACCCATACTTAACTCCTATATAGCATTTAATTACTTCCAACCAACCCTTAGTAGTCCTAAGTTTAACATCAAGTCTCAACTATGAAAAATCAATTATCTCTTTGAACTTCTTAGATAACTTTATCCTCAAACCTATGCAAAAAAAAAACAAAATCGGGTATATAAATGATAATTAAAAAATAATCACCTATATAATTATAAATAATGTATTTGAAATTTTTAAATAACTAATTTATTTGTAAATTATAATTATTATAATTAAATATATACCATTATGTTTGAGATTTCTTATGCAACGATGGCATGACTCTACATGGACCAATGAAGAAAAGGGATGGATTTAGTATTTTAAAAGGTCAATGTTCTTTGAAGGGAACATGTACGAAATTGAAAACTACACCAAATATCATAATTATTTTAACGATCATGTAATGTTATAATTGTTCACAATTTTTAAGAATCGAATAATTGTTCACTTTTTGAGTAATGTTATTTTTATCTTTGGTTAATTGATACTTATCAGGGAAGACTACAAAATGTAACACACACTTTACACATATACTTGTTATAATAGTGGAAAGGGGTATTTCCGAATAAGATGATCATCTGTTTCAAAGCATTGGTAATTGTAAATAACAAGTGTCGGTAGCTTCATTAAATTGTACGTTAATTTCACCCTTTCATGTTGTTAATAATAACTCCAAAAAACAGGTGTATGTAGTTTCATTAATTTGTCCATCAATTTCACCATTTTATGCTATTAATAATAACTCTGTCCCTCTATCTCTGATTGTAACTTGGAGGAATAATAGAATAACTCCATCTCGGATTGTAACCTCGAGAATAATAGAATAACTCCGTCACTCCATCTGGGATAGAATAACTCCGCCACTCCATTTGGGATTGTAACGTGACGTGGAGGAATAATAACAACTTGAGTGTTTCAAATTGTCATTAAATATTTATTCTACCTATGATTCATCACCGTTCTATCTCTTATAAGCGAAGGCCCCGTGGATGCATGCATTTGTTACTTTTTGGGTTGTTGGAATTGTTGAAGGATTAACTATTTGAAGGGGGCTTCTATATGATAAGAAAGGTGCACAATCTTTCATAGCCTTCCTTTTCTCTACCTAGTGTTTTTTCACAGGGGTTTCCTTCAAGATACATTGGAGGAACCTTTTGGATTGAAAATCGTAATGATAGAAGCAAGAAATAAAATTCATTTATCATGAGTTTTCTTCAATATATCTATTGATGTCTTTGTTGGTATAGCCATTAGAATATTTCAATTTGAAAAAAATCACTCTAGGATTAGATGTACCTTTCTTATTTTTCTTATTTTTTTTTTGTTGAATACTATGATCAAAATCACACGTTGAATAATTTTGTGTTACAAGTATGTAAATCCTGATATTTTTAGGCAAAAGCATGTAAGTATTAATAATGAGACATTCCACCTCCAAATTTATAACTTTCTTTATACTTAAAATTAAAACTTCATATTTAGGGAAATTGATAATACATTCCAATTCAAAATGAAAAGACTTCATAGCACAGTCCTAACTCACTAGATACATAAAAACTTAGTCTCCTTACAATATAAAAGGAAGTTATGGTCTCATTTACAATATAAAAAAGACTCCATAGAATAATAACATGTCACTGCCGTAGTGACAGATCTCGACCTCCTCTTACAACACGTTCCGAATCCAGGTCTGTGCCCACGGGCATGCCAATCACCGAAATGAGTTCCAAACAGGTGAATGTCGAGGCGTCCACAGTTCTATCCTAAGAGGGGCGGCAGTGGAAGAACGGTAATTCCAGGCCAAGAGTCTTCTATAAAGTAACTCTGCCCTGAAGTAACTCTGTAGTTCAAGGCAGAGAGTCTTCTATGAATTAACTCTGTCGAAAAGACGGAACTGTGATTTGAGGTTTCATATGCGAATACATATAGTATTAATTATAATATATATTAATTTAAATACATGAATTTTAATTTAAATATATTAATTAAGATTCATTAATACATTAATATATTAATTACGGTTTATTAGTATTAACAAACTAAATTTCTCAATATATCTCTAAATTTTATACATATTTTCATATTTTCAAATTATTAAATTACAAAAACTAACAAATACATTTGTGTTATATTTTCAAATTATTAAATTGCTAAAACAAACCAATACATATGTGTAATCATCCACATCCACTTCTATGTTCACTTAATGTAAAATTCATTGTGCATGTCGTAGTAAACAGTTTTCACGCGGCAAAAAAGAATAAAAATATTTACTCTCAAATTTCCATTCACTGCTATGTTCACTTAATGTAAAATTGTTTGTACCTGTAGTAGTAAACAATTTTCAGGAAGCAAAAAAATAAAAAAATATTTACTCTAAAATTTTCATTATAAACGTATATTTACTCTCAAATTTCCATTCATAAAAGCAAGTAAAAATTCTCATAAAAGTAAATAAAAATTCCGAGATTTTTTTATCAGAGTGCATTCAACAAAGATGCCGATGTTCTACCATAAGAGGGTCTCTCTATTCAGCGTGGGGCGATTCTTCACATGGCATATATGCAGGGCCCGAAGCACCATCCCATTGGTCTGTGGCGCACACAATTTTTTCTACCGACATTTCAGTTGTTAAACTTTACACGCACAATGTATATAGTGTTTGATATTGCTACTTTATTTGCTATATTTTAATAACTCTTTATATCGTGTTTATTGCTCAATAAAATTTTCTATATCGCTGAATTTGTTTATTGCTTAATAAATTTTGTATATTGCTCTATATTATAGAATATGGCTGAATAGTGTTTATACATGTGTATTTTCCAATGAAAAATTTATAAACAAATACTGGTTTAAATGTAATTGGTTGTTGATGATAATAATGATGGTTAACCTCAGCTAAGACTAAACATTGGTCTATCTGATCTAAAGAAACAAATTATTTATTTTGATTTAAGATTTTATTCCTATGCTCAAAAAGCTTGCAGAGAAGGTTGCCTAGCTCACTATAATTTTGACATTGTAAAAGGTTAGGAAGGTTAGTATTGTAACAAAGATTGTGAAAATGAGATCTAATGTGGTTGTAAGCGGGGCACTCCAAGATGAAGTGGTTTTCATTCTCGATGTTCATATTCTCACATATATGGCAGATCCTTTCCATCCATGACGTTTTAGGAACTGCCCAACGACTTGTTTCACTATGGAGCTCATGAGAATTCGTTCTAATCTTTGCTATAATAATATTCTTCTTTGAGCTAGTTAAAATAGAGAGATACTTTTGATATTCTACGGTGGGGTTGATGACCTTCTTATAATAACTTAATTTTCTTTTAGCCCCTAAATCTTTCTCACACCACATTTTTTCTTTGAATTTAGAAGTAACAATATCTTTAATGTTATTTATGTTTTGCAATGCATCACTATTTTTGGTCTCCCAATACTTTAACGAGGCCCTTGTGTCTTTATGCCACCCCAATTGAGGCTTAGGTGGTTTTGGCTGGAATTTAAATCTAGCTTAGGAAGTCTATGATGGTCTATGTTATTGAGTTTGTGCTCGTACAACAGAAACCTAAACATAGCTAGGTTCTTAATATTATAGGAATTTAGATAATTTATATGTATTTAGCTAAAATGTATTAATTTAAATAATTAAATGGATTTAATATGTTATTGAAAATAGTTAAACATTTTTTTTTGAAAAAAAAAAGAATAGTATAATTATATAAGAGAATAATGAAAAAACTCTTCTCATTATATTACATACATATTACAATATGTTAGAAAAATAAGATATGATTTTATAAAATTATATTATAAAAATCTATATGAAATCTCTTAGTGCAACCTTCTTTTAAATTGTTGCATAAATTATAATTAAA
>APFE031042635.1:119166-152732 GCA_000404065.3 Pinus taeda
CACATGACTCATAGAAAATATTTTTTTGAAGATTTCACTGACAATGTTGATGGAGCAGTATACTTTGCAGATCAATCAAAAATCAAGCCATCAGGGCTTGGCACAATTATGCTTAAACTGCCTGGTCTTCAGACTTTCTTTTGCATCATGTTCTATATCTCCCACATCTCAAGAGAAACTTGCTATCCTTGGTCCACATCCGCCAACAAGGTCACTCCATTCATATGTTTGATGGCAAGTTTGAGGTAAGAAAAGCATCTGACCACTCACTTGTCATGAGGGGAATAGAAGAAGAAAGGCTTCTCACGCTGCAAGGAACCTCTGCTCGTGCACAACATTTCTCATACAATTCTCATTATGAAGAATGTACACTTCCATCAAGTTTCTTATGGCATGCTAGATTTGGACATTTGAACTATGACAGTCTCCGCTTGTTGTAGAAAATGGTGTATGCTGGTTTTGCCTTACAATTCCTAGAAAAAACTTATAGCAATGTGATGCTTGCATTCTAGGAAATCATAGCAAACAGTTATATTTTCATGTTCACATTCAAGAGCACATAGAAAACTTGAATTCATTCATTTAGATTTATGTGGTCCAATGCCTGTTCCTTCTGCAAATGGAAATAAATATATCATGACATTTATTGATGATTACACTAGAATGTGTTGGGTTTATTTATTGAAAAACAAATTTGATACTTTTCAAACATTCAAGAATTTTCATAAATGGATTGAAATGATGCACAATCTCATATTGGGTCTATTCGCACTGAGAATGGAAAAGAATACACATCAAATGAATTTGAAAACTATCTTTGCCAACATGGGATCAAACGTCAAACAACTGTGCCTTATAATCCCCAACAGAATGGTGTAGCTGAAAGAATGAATAGAACAATCTTGAATATGGTACGATCCATGCTTTTCTTCAAAAATGTAAAGATAATGTTTTTGGCTGATGCTGTTCTATGTGCTGCATATATAAAGAATAGATGTCCATCTAGTGCTATAAGAAACAAGACTCCTTATGAATTGTGGTATGGACATGTTCCTTTGGTAAAACATCTCAGGATCTTTGGTTCCACCTGTTATGCTTTGATACCAAAGGTACATAGAAACAAACGTGGTTCTAGAAGTCATAAGTGTATCTTCCTGGGGTATTCAAACACCTCCAAAGCATATCGACTCTATGATGAAGTAAATAAAAAGTTTGTTATATCTAGGGATGTAATTTTTCTTGAATCATCCAAATCTGACAATTTTGTTGAGCGGCAACTTGATCGCTTGGATAGATTCGCAAAAATGAAATTATTTCAAGAATTTGATAATCAGATTCCACATCTTGAAGGGGGGATTTGTATACTAGATCAACATGTGGAATCTTCTTCTGAAGAATACTCTCCCTCGACTGAAACTCCAACAACATGATGCTTTAAGTGATGTAATTGATAGAATTGGGAGACTCAGTCTTGATTCAGTCCCAACTCAATCAACAGAGCAGCCTGGACCATCTCAGAAAGGTCCCCCAAAGTGGCTGACAAAGACACTTGAAAGTGTTCATCCTGATGAAATTGGAAAAAAAGGAACCAGAAATTCAAACTGGCAAAATGGAGGTGATGTAGATGACTCTAATTCCCCTGTTGATATGGATGTTTCTTATGATTGTGAATTGAACTTCTCTACAGATTTTGAACCAACTTCCTTTAAAGAAGTTGCTTCTCATGATGAATGGAAAGAAGCAATGCAAAAGGAGTATGATGCCCTCATAAAGAATGACACTTGGAAGCTGGTTGATCCTGCATTTGGAACCAAACCAATTGGCTGCAAGTGGGTCTACAAGAACAAGTACAAAGCTGATGGCTCACTTGACAAGCACAAAGCTAGGCTTGTGGCAAAAATTTTTGCACAGAAGGAAGGGGTCGATTATGAGGAAACTTTTGCTCCCACAGCAAAATGGGACACCATCCAGACACTCTTTGCACTGGCAGCTCAGAACGGTTGGAAAGTCCATCAAATGGATGTAAAAACTGCCTTCTTAAATGGAGATCTAAAAGAAAATGTTTTTATGTCCCAGCCTGAAGGATTTGCTGTGAAAGGACATGAACATAAGGTATGCAAACTTGTGAAGTCCTTGTATGGCCTCAAATAAGCACCACGAGCCTGGTATGAAAAACTAACTGAGCATCTTCTGAAACTCAACTTCAACCATTTTGATCTTGATGATGCAACTTTATTTGTCAAGAAAGTTGGCAAAACAGTTGTATATCTTGTGGTATATGTAGATGATCTTTTAATGACAGGGAACAATAAAAGTTATATTGCATCCATAAAGAAAGAATTAGGAAAAAGTTTTGAAATGACTGATTTGGGCTATGTTCATTACTATCTTGGCATTGAAGTAACCCAACATCCAAAATCCATATTTCTTTCTCAAAAGAAATACATTGGAGATTTTTTAAACAGATTTGGCATGACAGAGTGCAATCCTCTTTCTACTCCAATGGAACAAAACTTAAAGCTCACATCTATTGAAGGAAAGGAATTTGAGGATGCAACAAAGTATAGACAGCTTGTAGGAAGTCTCATCTACCTCACTACTACCAGACCAGACATTTCATTTGCTGTTGGAATCCTCTCCAGGTTTATGCAAAAGCCTTGTGAGGGACATTGGTCTGCTGCAAAAAGAGTTCTAAGGTACTTGAAGGGAACTCAAGACCTTGGAATCAAGTATACACAGGTGGACGACTTCAGCTTGATTGGATACTCTGATTCAGATTTCGATGGAGACAAAGAAACTGGAGTATCTACTTCAGGATATGCTATGAGTCTTGGATCAGGAGCTGTCTCTTGGAGATCACGCAAACAATCAGTTCCAGTAGATTCCACAACATAAGCAGAATACGTGGCAGCAGCTGAAGCAACGAAAGAAATTGTGTGGCTCAGAAAAATTCTTGAAGATTTGCAGGTAAAACAAGTACAATCAACTCCACTCATGATTGACAACACCTCCGCAATAAAGTTTGCCAAAAACCCAAAGTTCCATGATCGTACAAAGCACATAAATACTAAATATCATCTGATCCGACATCATGTTGAGGCAAAAACAATCCATCTCCGTCATTGTTCCACAAATGAGCAAATTGCAGACATCTTCACTAAAGCGCTTGGAAGAGAAAAGCTTGAAAGATTTAGAATGATGCTTGGACTCACCAACATCCCTTCAGATTAAGGGGGGGAATGTTGACACCTAATCCTCAGTGATTGAGAGAATTGAATGTGAACAGTCATCAAGAAGATGAACTAAACGATCACATTCATGTATATAATAGATAGCTGCCTAATGGAATAAATGAATCAGTTTTTCTGGAGTTACTCCTGGCCTGACATTGTAGAAAACCCATCCATCTAAAATGTTGTGACTACTGCAACTTTGACTGTGACTGTAAATACTGTAATGGTTGATGGTTGGTATGGATCATGGTCTCCTTCCCCATCAAATAGTGCTTCCATTTCTTAACACTTTGTACCAATGCATAAATTTCTTTTTCATATGTGGGATAGTTAGTTACAACTCCATTAAAGATTTCATAATGAAATGAAATGGGCTTACCATGTTGCAATAGAACTACTCCCATGGCATAATCGCTTTCATCCATTTGAATCTCGAAAGGTTGTCTAAGATTCAAAAGTGCCAATACTGGTGTTGAACTTATCTTTTGCTTCAAAGCATCAAATGCTTTTTTCTATACATCTCCCCAATGGAAGACTTTCTTGACACTTGTCAATGCATGTAATGGAGCTACAATGGAGGAAAAATTAGCAATAAACTTTCTCCAATATTGTGTTGCCCCTGAAAAACTTCTTACCTCTGTAACTGTATTGGGCTTGGGCCAATTTAGAATGACCTCAACCTTAGAGGGGTCTATCTTCATCTCACCTCCTCCAACAATGTGTCCCAAATACACCAAAGAAGTCTTGCTAAATTCACACTTCGACATCTTTAAAAACAACTATTATTTTCTGTATAAACTAATATTAATATTTTTTAATAAATTAGTAAACTAATATCATTATTTAAATATTATTTTCAAAAACTAGCCGTTTATATAGCCGTTACCATTATATTATTTTTTAATAAAATAATATAATATCATTATTTAAATATTATTTTCAAAACTAGTTGTTTAATATAGTTGTTAACTATTAATATTTTTAATAAATTAATAAAATAATATCATTATTTAAATATTATTTTTTCAAAACTCGTTGTTTAATATATTCATTACTTAATAATATTTGTTTTTAATATATTAATAAATTAATATCATAATTTAAATATTATTGTTCAAATATAGCCGTTACTTGGAAATTATGTCTCTACATTGCTCTCTATTTAAGCCTTTGTCATGGTCTACCTCTTCAACTGGTCCTGATGATGAACAACACTTGCTGGTTTGAAACGCGTCAGCCAAAAATTTCTCTTATGTGATTTCTACCAAAATACTTTGCTTAACTATTCTTTTCTCAAGACATCAAGTACTTTGTCTACATGCATGACATGTTCATCTCTTGAATTGCCGAATATGAGGATATCATCTAAGTAGACAATGACAAGATCATATATAAATGGTCTCAATACATCATTCATTACCCTCATGAAAGTAGATGGAGCATTTGTAAGACCGAAAGGCATAACAAGCCACTCAAAAAATCCTTGTTTAGTTTTAAATGTAGTTTTCCAAATGTCTTCTTCAATTATCCTAACTGGATGATAACCACTTCATAAGTCTAACTTAGTTAAATACTTTGCATACCTCAACTGATCAAGAAAATCATAAATTATTGGCAGTGGATAACGATTCTTTACCATGATTTTATTCAGTGCATGGAAATCCACACACATGCGCCAAGTTCCATCTTTCTTTGGCACCGAGACAATGGGCGAATCACATATCGAAGTAGATGGGCGTATGATACCTTTTCCCAGCAATTCTTGAATTAGCTTTTTGATTTCCAAGCTCTCCATAACAGACATGCGATACATGCCAATGTTCGGAAGTGGAACATCTTGTTGCAACTGAATCTCATGCTGAATTCCCCTCTTGGGAGGTAACCCCTTTGGTTCTTGAAACATCTCGCCATGCTTGCTTACCACATCAAAAAAATCAGAATTCAACTTATCATCACAACCTTCAAAATATTCATAATCAATATCATTATTTTTCTTGATCATGAGAAGCACAAAATTTTTACTTGCATTTACTAGTCTCTTCATCTGCCCTGCATTAACCAAAGAAATGTTCAGCTTGTTGCGATGGGCTCTCACTGTGTACTCCACCCCATTCTTGAGCAATATGTATTTGTTGTCATGGCAATAAAATATTTCTTTTCTGTCATACAAATAAGGACTACCCAAAATGATTCCTGAGATGTCAAGTGGAACTACATCTAACTCGGCTTCATCAATGAACATTTTAGTAATGGCGAACTTGAATAAACACTTCCTTGTAACCTGTAAGTTTCCATTGTTAACTATCCAATCCAATGGATATGGCTTATGATGAAGTATAGTTTCAAGGTTTATTTTTTTAACCAAGTCTTCTGAAATCAATTTTGATTGTGACCCACTATCAAATAATGCATCAATCTTTGTATGATTTGAAATCACTCTAACATGAAACAACTCTATTCTTGACTCTTCATTTGGAGTGTTGTTTTGACTATGTTATGAATAGTGCTTGCAATGGTTTCTTTTCCTTTTGTAACCATGGCTGAAATCTTGGTCTCATCACTAGAATATGAACCAAGGTCATGTTGTGTGGTGGCAATTGTCTTTTGTTTTCCCTTATTGTCTTGTTTCTTAGGCCTTAATTCAGGATGCAATTTCCACCAGTGGGCTTCATCATGCCCCTCTTTGGAAAAATGTTTGCATGTGATTTTCTCCCCTTCTTTCTTCACACTTGCATTCTTCTTTCCCTTCCATTTTCCATCCTTCTCTTTCTCCTTACCCATAAATGGCTTCCTCTTACTACCCTCTTCCTAAATGTTCTTTCCTCTAGATTCAAGGTGCGTGGCTTACACACATACCTTATCTAAATTATTTGGATTGAACATAAGAATTGTATGTTTCAAATAGGAATGTAAACCCCCAATATATTTCAGCAGTGTACCTTGGGAATTGAAATTCACTCCTAATAACAAAGCGCTTTTCCTAAACTCCTGTGTATAATCTTGGATTGTTTGGCCTTTAAGCTGCCTCAAATTCTACAAACTCATAATGGATTTTTACATATAGGCTAAAGGATAAAACTATCTTTTAATTTCAGAAACAAATTCAACCCAAGTGATGGATATCTTACCATAGATTCTCATTTCCTCTTGAGTCTTTGCTCCCCAGCAAACTAGTGCAGCTCCTTCTAGGCTCAATGAAGCCAATTGGATATTTATGTCTTCTTCTTGAAGGTTCTAAATCATGTAGTATAGCTCCAACTGTCAAATCCAATTATCAAACTTTTCTGCATTCACCTCTCCATTGTACATGGGAAGTTTGAATTTTATGTCCAATTTCAATAATGGAGTCTTTACTTTTGCGGTTCTCGAATGAGTATGGGTAGTTTTAGTAGTGTTAGTGGAAGATGATGTTGTGTGAGATGGTGAAGATGATGAGGACGATGATGAGGATGGTGGATATGGAGGTGGATTTCCACCATTCCCTTTCGAATCATTCTTCTCATCTTTTGTGTCCTCTAAGCTTCCTTCTCCATGTGTAGGTTTAGAACTCTCCCCAATCATTCTATTGTTCCTCTCTTCATACAGGACTTTAACCATCTTAGTCAAAGTATAGAAATATTTCTTGAATTCTTCCTCTTCTGAAGAGGGACCTTTAGGCTCTCTTTCTCCAGAAATAATGGCAATGGATTCAGACTCAAAAATTGGCACTACTTATACCTCTTCAATCTTAGTGGAAGGCAAAACTTGAGGAGTTTCAAGTGTAGCTATAATTGGAACTTTGGGTGGTAGAGATTGTGTTTTTGTGGCTCTCCTTCTTTTGGGAATTACCTCAGGAGTTGCAACCAATAAATTCCCTTCTCCTATCTACAACTTTAACCTCGTAAGCATCACAATTTTGCAACCATTAGAACGCTAATTGCACAAACTCAAGCAATCAAGCAATTAAACCTTTCTTTTGATACCAACTTGATCTATTTTTGTATGATTATTTTTGTTGTTCTAATAACAATTACAGATTTATAAGCATGTGCATGCTTATTGTTTCTCCTGCTAAGGTTTCCTTAGTTGTTTTTGTATACAATCAGTTAAATTTCCTTAAGTTTAAAGTGACATTCATGAGAAACATAGATTCAAAAAAACACTAAACAAAAAACATTCATAGTGCAACAAACCATCAAAGAGACATGTTAACACAATGTTTTGATGTAGCAGTTCACCCCTCCTAGGCTACATCTCCTTGGTCCAACTTCAATGGCTTAGACCTCTTTATTAGCTCAATGTGGAAAAATGATGTTTTATGGCTCCTGATACTTGCACCAATGTGTTTATAATGTCCAAATTAGCTAAGAACACCACTTTCTGAGCTCAATTTGGTTGAAACTTGAGGCTCAGCCAGTCTTTTCCTACATTTTCTCCTCTAATTCTATAACATTTCCAATTATCACCGCTAAAATTGGTGGCAGGACTGAATTTGGTGGTGTTGCCGAATTTACTGCTAGTTTAAACTCGGGTTAATTAAGGCTTAACTACGCTCAATTAAATTCTAAAAAGGGATTAACGCTAAGTCAAACTATAACCTTAGACACTTTGGTAGATTGTTCACATGCAGTGGCTAGTATCGCATTAATCGTCGTGGTTATGATGCCTCGGAACTGTTGGAGCACTAATTGTTAGGCGTTATCTACGTCGTGTTCACATGCTAAACATCAAAGTAATGAATGTCGGAGCCATTGGGGTTAACATGCCCTTGGAGGTTGCAGATATAACATTCACATGTGGAACTGTTGTGTTAACTATTGTGGTAGTTGACTATTGAAGAAACTACAACCGCTTGTGGTTTTTTCTGTTGCATTCACATGGGGGTAGAGTTGTCCCTCCCCTAACCACCCAAACTCAAAGCATATAACGTTAAATATATGTTGAGAATAGATAGGGTACGAACTACCCAATAGCATAAATGATTAATTGTATGGCTTGCATGTGGTAGGTCATGGGTTTGACCCTGAATTTCGCCAATAAATTTTGCTCCAATGTGTAGACCACCAACTTGACCCTTGGGAGGTGACATGTGGCGGCCTCCAGGCTTGCCACGTGGAATTCTTCCATTGGTCTAGAAATCCACCAATAAGAACACGCCAACAAATCACCTATACAACCGAACCAGATAATGCCACTTATCAATCCCTGATTCTCTATTGACGAATGTTGACCATGCCTAGTCAACTGCCACGTCAACAGTATGAACTACTAACTATGCAGTGCGTAGGCATTTTTTTTTGCAAATTTCACTAATTTAGCAAAGTGATCAGAACACAATAACTTTCTCATACAAACTCGGTTTTTGACAAAAAGAGTTGCGTTAGGATCATTTTTCCGAGATGGATGCGGCCATTCAAGTTTCAAGTCATTCTAAAAGTTTGATTTTTGAGCTAAGTATTGAGCACCTGATCAACTACTTAGATCCACACAATTGTAAAATCCTCATTCCACTGCTACCCCTCTTCCACACTCATTAAAGAACCCAATTTATTTTTATTGATGGTATTATATACTACCAACATGTAGGGGATGTCCCCAAAGTGATGTCCCAATTAGACGTCACACCGTTTGGCATACAAGTCCCATTCGACGATATGGTCCAACCACCATTGTAAATGTTTCAGAGCTATGCCTTGGTTATAACACATACACAAGAGATCACAAACACCTCCTTGGGGAAGAAAGTGTGTAAGTTTTGTGTGACACGAAATATAAGATGTACAAGGAACTTCCATAACTGGTAAAGGGAAATGAGCCTCCAATTAGGGAAGTAATATTACTATCCTAAGGGAGACTGAGGAGTTAAGAAAAAGGCTTGTTGATTTACCTGCAAATTAGTTCACAAGATAAGCAACAATCATGAAAACATAACAACACTCATTCAATAATATCCATATCTAAGCAATGAAATAGTTCATTAATATTAGTATGTAATTAAGCCAACATATACCACAAACATAACAAGAATAGACTTACTACATCCATAATAAATGCATGAAGAAGTTTTACCTCATAGAAATTCTGATTATAAATGAAATATTCCAAGTAGACCATTACATAGGTGAAACACTAGATCCATTAGTGGAACATGAAGCCACAAATTGCTTCTCCAAAGAATGATGTATCTCCTATGCACTACAAGAGAATCCAAGGAAAGACTCTAAGAATCCAAGCCCTTTCCTTGAGTTATGAGGCACTATCTATAATAAATGACAATGAATTTTGAGTTTCCTCACGACTCTTTAACATCTATGATCTATGGGCTTCCATAAAACCTTTCACATTCTATACATTATCTTTTACATTCCACATATATCTCATGGAAATTGTTACATATAACTTATTATAAAAGACAAAATGCTATAATATAGTGGCTATATGAGACAAAATTACTAATAGGACAAAATGGTATCAAATTTATAAGTGCTTTTCTTCCTCATGGAGCTCAATGGTAATTTATGTATGCCATGCTTTGAACTCTATAGAGATGAATTTGATCCAAACTGCCAAGTCCACTGCATACCACATCTTCACCTCCAGTGCTTCTATTAATATGTTATGGGAGCTTGATTGTACACTATTCCATAGCCATGACAGTTTCATGTGACCTTTGATAGGTGTAATGGCATATTGTAGAATAATGTCCTTGGTGATTTCTAAGACTTCTTGTTCTGATGCTTCCTTTATTTGTTCTATGTACTTCCTTATTTCTTGAAAGAATATTTGCTTGCCTCTTATTTCTTCAAGTGATCCTATAGAAGGCATCCCATGTTTCTTTACTAGAGACTCAAAAGCATTCTGCATTCGGCCATAAGCGACAATGGCGATAACTAACTATTCTCCAAGATGGATGTACTTATGATGATGGAGTCTCAATTGTACTCTATATGTATCTATGACAATATTGTCCTTTCTAACCAACTGTTGCAAAACATATGGATATTTGAAATCCCATTTCTATAGTTGATCAATAACTCTACTTGACACTTTCAGGAGCTTTAAGAGTTCTTGTGATTTCTTATGAATTCCAACAAGGGGCACCATTATTTGTTGTATAAGTCTCATTTCATCATACAATTTCACCATGGTATCCTCCATTGGCCCTAATTCCTCTTATATGGATGACTTCCATTATGTCTTCTTGAAGCCACGGGAAGATAATCACTGATTTTCTGGAGTGATATGTTTTTCTGTTTTTCACTAAAACCAAATCTTTCCTTAGTCACACATTCTCATTCAATATATACTCTGAGTTGTCATGTTTTTTTGTAACAAAAGAAACATTAGCCGCCATGATTGCTCGAGGATTGCTTCTAGTATTAGCAGTTCTCACCTTTTTTGTGGACACAAAGACTTGATTCTGAGGATCATTTGGGAAGTATCTTTGACTTTAATGCATGTTCCTTTTCTTGAGTTGATCAAACATGACATTACACACATCCATGACTCTATCTTTAGGTGGAAGTGTTATTCTCATTTAATGAAATGGGAGATGACCACATGTAAGAGGAGGTTCTGTCAGAGAACCTAGTTCATCATCTATTCGCTGGAAGGTATCATCTTTCTCCAACACTTCCTCTATTTCTTGATTCAATTATTCTTCCTCCAACCTCTATGTTTCTTCCTCCTCCTGTGACTTCCTTTTTCATCCTTTTTTCTACTCTCCTTCTCTCCTATTCTTCTTCTTGCTACGTTTTTAGCAAAATTTCTTACTTCCTCTTCTCCTCCTCCTCTTGTTGAATCTTTACCTTTAATTCTCTCCTTTCTTGTTTAGATTGAATAGCTCCCTTATGCGAAGGCTAAAATTTCCATTTCCTACTACTTTCTCCTGAACCATGCTTGATCCTTTTCCTGGGAGCTAGACTCTTTTCTAGATCAATTATTTGTGGTGCGTCCTATACATGTATCTATTAATTTGGTGGAACTTGGGGGAAACTAACCTCAATTCCTTGAAGTGTCTTTCTCACTACAATGTACCAGTTCTTAACCTTCTCATATTTTTCGGTAGACATTGATTAATATCCCCAATTGAAACCAATCCTTTCACAATGTTTCCTGCACACTCTTCTGGGGTCATATCCATGGAATTCCTTGAATGCAAAGTGCAAGCAATCCAACTCCTATATTTTTTCCTCTACCACCTTATGGCTCTTTAGCTCATACAATCCTATCCCAAAAGGGAAAGTGGGCTATGGGGATTTCTTCCTTCTGTGAAGGACTCCTGATAGCCCTTTATTCAACTAATAAGTCACTTCTTGCAGGACCGTCTTATAGTTACATATCGCAACATGATATGAGGATAAATCTGACATCCAAAGCATCATATGTATGTACCTTTAGGTGTATCAAACCAATATTTGATATCATGTAGTGATTCCTTCACCTAGTCAGTCATGCAACGAGGATCAATCTCATATATCATATGGAATATGATTGTGAAGAAATTCTCTACCAACCTATCATATGACCCTTTGAAACTCAAATCTGAGAACACCTTACAATGGAAGTAATCTGGAAAATTATCTTGTGTGTTCTAGTTCCAATACATTCCTAGGAATGCATATCGCGCACATGTCCCATCCAATAAAAATGAAAACATGTAGAACTCGGGTTCCTAGTTTGACCTAAAATATGCTTTAGCCTACCCAACATGACACTGCAACTCAAAATAAAGTATATATGCCCAATTGAAGACCTTTCCATGGGTGACCACCATGTTGAGCATATATCTCCAATTATTTTGAAACACTTTCGCATTCTTTCGCCCATGTAGCCTACAACACATAACAATGAGATAATGATACACATATCTGAGAATCTTGTTTGGGTAAATTGTAGATCGACAGCGTTGAAACTTAGTAGGCTCTCAACACCAAGATTTAATAATATCATTTGTTTCAAGATCAACCCATCTCATTTAAAAGTTGTTACTATCATACTTTGTGGGATTTTACATCTTATAATAGGTCTGCATGTCTTCTCCATAATAGGTGGTGAGCTGACGATCAATTTCACTACGAAGCACCAGATTAGAATCATCCATGTGTGTAAGAATCCATTCAATCACTTATCCACAAGGAATGACTACGAAACTACATGCAATCATGTGTATCCTAGACAACTTGATATTAATGTATAGTTCCAAATCTTCCAAGTTTTCAGAGAATTGTTTCTACATGAATGTGTCTTTGATGTATTTCCGCGTGACCTTAGTAGACTAATCTATGAAGCATAGTGTATCTGCAAAGATGGGAACTATAGGCTTTGTAACTTCTACTACTTCTTCAAGGCTTTCTTTTGAAGCTTCTTTGGAGGCCACTCGAAGTGTAGAGGGAGGCATTGTTCAGACATATGATGAAATACTAATGAGACTAGTAGCTTGAACACCTTTATGCAGAAGTCAATGCTATGTCATTGGGAAATCATTCTTTGTGATTTCATTGAGTCTAGTGTTGTGTGCCTATGTTGGTTGACCAATGAAGGCTCAGTGGATATTTGATTCACTTAGTGCCTATTGAGTAGGCTGATAAACCTCTAAGTGCTTGTTGGAAAAGTTGATAAACCAATTAGAGCCTGTTGAATGATCTTATAAACAATTAGGCATGTGGCGAGTTGAGCCATGGTGGTGTTTGCTAAAAAGGGATGACAAACCACAAATTTCTTGTAGAGGGATATGATAAACCACTTAGTTCTTGCCAAGTAAGATGATAAACCACCTGGACAATGAACTTGAGATTCCTAGAGTGCTTGCCTTGAAACTCCATATAATAAACCACCTATATAGTGTATTCATTCTCTTGGAACTAAGGAGAACTTCAACTAAGCCTTGGGTGAATCCTTGTGATTTATTTTTAATGATGAAGAGTGTCAATGTCCTACCACCAAGGAATAGTTGATAAACCATGTGGATAGTGGAATCCTCCTCTTCCTTATTTTTTTAACTAAATCTTATTGGAAAATTCCCTTGAGAAAATCACTCCTCAGACTTTGAGTCCAATTGGTGATCAACTACAAGAAATATTGTAGCATATCTAGCTAATGGTTGGGTGGAGGGTTGAGGTATCTCCTCCAGTTTCCAACCAATCAAGTTAAATATATAAGTATATTTACTTGTGCCTCTTTATACTATGAATGATGACGAAGGTCTGATATGTGATACGCAAGAGTATAGGTTAGCATTACCTATGGAATGTTGTTAATATCTTTGTATGTTCATGGTGAACACTTTCCTTTATATGCCTTCATTTTTATGATGAATTTATGGACCATGTGTTGATGTTATATTTATGAAGTACACAACTATTCACATGAATATGCATGGTTTCTTAATGTCTCTCAATTAATTTTTTTATGGCATGTGATTTCAATTACTTGATATGTTATGAACATCATGGCTTACTGCCTTGTTTAAGACTATATGCTTTCTTAATCGAGACTTAGCTAGAACATATAAGCATTTAATTTAAGAACAATAAGAGAATTTTATGGCTATGTATGTAGGTATAATGCTGTAGTGTCTTGAGCTTCCCACAGGAAGCATTCCATGTGATTTCCTATGAAATATGGTTGTTGAAGCCATTCCTTACCTTGACTCAGAATTTCATATAAGGAAGGTATGTTAGAACCATAAATTATACCATGGTTATAGTGTATTACTTAGAAGGTCAAGATTTATACCTAGGAATTCATTTATAATGATTGTTGTTTTAGGAAATACCTTGCCTTAAGGAGATTCTAGTATAAATCCCTTGGATTTTTCCTTTGGTAAAATAATTTCATGTATATCTGGGTTCGAATGGTTCATGGATGAATCTCGTATCTAGGTTGGATATCATTTTCAACTCCCCAACACCAGTTTGATACGAATATGCGAAGAGGGTAGATGTTTATCGGATTGGCAAATGTTTCTGAAAAATCTAGGCATTCAACTAGTCATTGCTTGTGCATAATTAGAAAAAGGACCAAATGTGGGATGGTACGAATTCCATAGTAAATTAATGTGGAAGTAATATTTTTTGCAGGCCCTTCTTGGTCGAAAAAAATTATGTGAGGATATATTTTCATGAGCGAAGGAAGCATATGTTATATAGGACATATAGCGATGGAGACTTTCGCACTCTAGAAATAAGTCGAATCACTATCGAATTGGATTTTGTATAAGTGTAAATTAATAGTGCGGGCCCCGTTTGGAGGAATATAGGCAGTTGGACTTCCTTGTGAGAAGCTATTTTATTTAGAATCTAAGAGACATGAAAGGGTTTGAGTTAGGAACTTTTGCAAACACCTAGATGGGACCCATAACAAATATTCTATGAAGATGTGCATGATTTCGCGATCTGAGGGGCCAGGGATTTTGCCTGGAATGGACAAGGTGTGCACCGTAGATTTCCATTGGGATTGAATATAACTAGAATTAGTCCATTAACTTTACAGGATAGGGCCTAGTGGGACTTACAACTCTAGCTTATGTGTCAAGTGCCAATGGGATTAGATAACATCTACATCAGAGCCATGTATATTCCATTAGAGAGATGAACTACCAGAGTTGACAGGGCAGCTCCACGAAATTCAGACGTGGATGTCACATGGTCGTACTTATTGACGTGGAAAAAAATAATTAGTTTAAATTCAAATGGGAATACATCTTGGTCTGGGAGTTAGATTAAGATAAATTTCATACCACTGGAAAGCTCTTGAAGATCCAGATATGATGGTGATATCATAAATTAATTCTACAAACTTTGGAGAAGAAGGATGTTTTGTAACCCAATCTTCATAATAGACTTTGAGGTCGAATTAATTCATAAGTAACACCCTCCACAACCTGCGATGTTTGAAGGGGATGTGATGAGCCTCATAAATGAGTAATTATATGGGCTCATTTTACCTCCTAACGTAGTCAAATCAACCATTCTCTTAGCTTATTGTATGATAATCTAATAATATTTATGCTTATGGAGTGAGTTGAGTTAGTTATTATGCCATGTGGTCAAACATGTGTTTAATGCAAATTATTGATGAATTTTGAGGTCAATGTCAAGGATCCAGTGGACAAATGGCAACAATAAATCAAAGTGGACAAAGGAGAGGACTTATAGGAGGGAATCACCCTCATTTATTACTCCTCACTTTGTATTCCCCTTCATTCAGCTCAGAGTACAAGTAGCCAAATCATGCACTAGAAGGAAACCGAGCAAGTGGAGGATGACTGATGATTATCTTGATTTTCAGGAGCCAAGCCTCCCTGATTTTAAGGAAGCTATTGGTAGCTTCATTTTTATAAGTAGAGAGGCCTAGGGCCTCACTAGGGTCAGATTTTTGTTGAATTTTTTCTTATGTAAACTCTGCTCCAACTTCGAGCTCATTACCTTTGAGATAGTTCCATGTAATCTTGTTATTGTTCGGATAATAAAGATGGAATCCTTTTTGAGCTAGCACTAAGTTACCTCAGAGGGGTGAAACCCTTGGTTTAGGGCCCAATCCAAGCAACCAAGCTCCTCTTTACTTTTATTTGTATGTTTTGTTTCAGTTGTAGATTAGGTTGTTGTTAAATGTATTTCTTGATGGTTAAGAATAGGTTGCTTTTGCTGATTCAGTAGTTTGCTTCCATTTGTGCTTTCTATAGTAGGTTAGGCAGTGATAAAGATAATATTCAAAAGGCTAGCAATAGTGCCTTGGCCTCTCTTCCTCCATTTGGGACCATGATTTGAGGCAAAGACCCTGTTGCTACCCAAAAAACACAGATTTTCCTCATTCATAGGACTTCTAGTGTTTGTATCTTTTAGTAGGTTAATAGTCCAGCTTTGCTTTGCTTCAGAACTTCTTCATCATGCTCACTTCTTTATTTGCAATCGTTTTCTCTCATTCTTTTCCTTTCTTGCATTATTTCTCAGCATCTCCTTCCATAGATCATAGTTTAGACTAGTTTGATGCAAAACTCTGTTTTTATAGATGCACTCATTTCGTTGCTTGTTTGATCTTATTGGTTGACTGTCAGTTCCTTTGCAGCAGATCTCTTCTAGCAGTAGGAAATATTATTAGCCATCACATCCTCCATTTTATCCATGCCCTATAGGTCGCCCAAATCTCACCTCCGTTCTTCCTTAGTTTCTTACATTTTCCATAGAACTTCTTCCTCTCTCCTTGAGCAAACCCACTGATATTCCTCTCTCCTAGTGATTCTTGGTAGACCCTAGACACCCTAACACCTCATTCTAGCCTTCATCCACATTTTCCACCCACCCTCACACCCTCACAATAGTCAAACTTGCTCTCGGCCTCCTCCTGTAGGCCTCCTGCACAACGTTGTTTTTTCCTCCTGTAGATTTCATGTGTCCTCCTGTAGATTTTCCTATAGGCTTTCGTTTGAAGGTTGAGTGTGGGAAAAGCCACTAGAAGGCCACCTGAGACCTCCTAAGACCCATCCAACATCCTCTCAAGTTCCAAAACCACCCTCCAATGGCACCTATTCGCTACGACATTCAAACAATAAATTATTGCATGCCAAATTCACATAAAAATACATAAAAATCGAAAAAGATGTTTTTTGCTTATTTACTTTCAGAAATAGCTTAGGTAGATGTTGTTTAATTACTTGAGTAGGTAATGGAATTCCTTTCATGGTTTTCATAGTGCTTTCTACAAAAGTAGGATTATTTTGTTAATTTAAGTTTTACTAGGTTTGCTTTACATTTCAGTCTTTCGCCTCTCTTCAATTAGAGTAGCATCTGTAGAGTAATATTTCTCTCCTTTCATCACATATAGATCTTCTTTTGGAATCCATAGAAGTTGGCTTGAGATCCTAGTGATCTTGCACCGGCTGACCAAGTGACAAACTGCAGTAAGAACTAGTACTTGTGCATACAACACTACCGCTTCCAAGTTTGTTATGAACTACCAGGTTGATAAGAGTGAAGAAGGCAGCCCAAGAGTTGCAACATTATTGTTGAAATACTGGTGCTCACCATCTTTTTGGTGCCGTTTTTGAGGAAGCGTCAGAGTATTCTGTGATTACTGCTTTTTTCTATTTTCTATTGCAACATTGTGCTAATAGTTTATTTCAACAAGAGTAGACTAGTCATTTCCTTTCCTTTCAAGTTCTGCCTTTCCTTGCTTTCCTTTTCAATTCTGCAAATTTCATTTCAACAAGAGTAGACTAGTCATTTCCTTTCCTTTCAAATTCTGCAAATTTCATTTCAGCAAGTTCATTTCAGTTAGTTGCAATTTGTTTTGTTCAATCAATTTTAGTTTTGCAGGTACTATCAGTGTGGGGAAAAGAAGAAACAAAGACCAACCAAAAAGATTTCCTTTCATGCCTCATAGGAATAGAGATAACTCAGGAAAAAAATTTCCCAACACCCACACTGCTTCACACAGCCAACCTTCTCTCTTCTTCGGCAGTTGCAATCAAGAAGAATCCTTAGGTGAACAACAAGACATATTTGAATAACCTGTAGGGGAAGAATAAGAAAAAACATTCCTCTGGAGCCAATGGCTAAAAACAGAAATTTTGGTTGCAGTACCTCTTCTTCCAATTCATCCATTAAAGGTGAAATTGAAAACATGCTGGAAGTCTTGAAGAGTGAGATGTTGCAGATTCTTTCCATGCAAATGAATACCTTACATATCAAAAGAAAACAAGAGGAAGCAGAGAGGGCTTTGGCCATTTTTTGCCCTAGATGCACCAGGAGGCATCTTAGGAATGAATGCCCATTGAAATCTATATGGGTTTGTTCAGTCTGTCAAGAGAATCATTCTACAAATAAGTGCCCATCCTTGCCCAAACCTAAAGCTGTATATCAAGGGATCGGAGGACTCATTGAACAGATCTATTACATAAACCAAAGGAGGTTGCATGGACGTAGACAATACCAACAGGAGATGCAAGGGACATCTCAGGCATACTACAACCCCAACCATGTCACCTCCATATCTTCTTGGGGCTCCCCTACTCATCCTTCCTAGTCCATGCCTCCTCCTTGGCCCTTCACATCTTCATACCATGCCCAAGCAGCCACCCATTCATTTCAATCCTATGCTCAACCACAACCTCAGTGGAATGCATCTCATCAGGGGTGGAGGCCCCATTACAACTCTCTTCCCAATCTTCTGCCTCCACCACCTACCCAACCACAAACCCCTCCACATCCATTTCAAATATACACTCCCACTCGACTACCTATACCACCATTTCCAAACCCACACATTCAAGTAGCTCAACCCATTTACAATGTTGAGGTACAACACTTCCAAACAACTCCTCTTGAGCTCAATGATATTCACCATAGCTTAGGAAGAGTATTGCAAACAAAGATTATATTGATATCATTGAAGAACCACATTCAAAGGAGAAGATTCAAAAGATAAGATGAAAGAACCATGGGCTGAACTTGATGAAAAGAAGACATCAAAATCAGAGATCGAGAGAGCTCCCTCATGGTTACCATCAAATCCTCCATGTATTCAAGAGAAAAATCAGCAAAAAGAGGAAGATGTGAAGGTCATGGTAGAAGAAGACATGAAGAATGATGTAGATCAGCAAAAGGACCAAGGACATCACAACTATATTGAAATATGGTTCTAGATAGTCACTAAGTTGCAGCATCACTCTCTTCCTCAACTATGCTTGATCCTTTCAAAGTCAAATCATTTGGTCTTTGAAATCCAGGTACATGTCAAAGCATGCATTTCAAGCCTCCACACCATTTTGTCTATCGTCTTGATGTGCACATGGCTCCATTAGAAGTATTCTTCTACTTGAAAGTGATTTTGTTTTACAAGTAGGGTAGGGTAGAGAAAAAAAAACATGAAAATAAAAGAAAAAATAAAAATCTAAGCTGAAAACCTCCTTGGAGGCACCTCAGATTGGCTCACTAATTGAAAACCTCCATGAGGTGGTCAATGGGTTGGAAAGAAGAAAAAAGAGAAAAAAGATCCTAGGTGAAAACCTCTTTTGAGGCACCTAGGCATACCTACTAGTTGAAAACTTCATTGAGGTGTCTAGTAGGCCTAGAAAAAAGAGAAAAATAAAAATCCTTGCTCCATGCATGCATGTACTCTCCAACATCTACAAGTAACAAGAACAAGTTGGTACCAAAAGGAAAATTGGTCAAGCCTAGTCAAAAGAAGTCAAATTTTGACTTTCTCCTACTTCGCTCAAATGCTCCAACAAGGCCAAGGCCATCCCAATCCATCACCGTCATCTATTTTCACCATCCACCCATCATTCTCGAGTTTATACCAGTAATTTTTCTTGTTGTCCTAAAAAACTACAGGATGCTTTGTTCTTCTATAGGTTACAAAAATATATAGAGCAGAAATTTGTTTTCTCCCTAACCTGAAAATCATGCATCCATTTAAAAAATTGTCTCATGGGGAGTTATATATGGATGATGGTAACATGCTCAAGCAATTTCAGCGAATTCCAGTGCACGGTTACCAAGAAATTGGCCTCCATCACCTTCAGCCATTTTTACATTTTCTCAATATCCATGCATCCATTTAAAAAACTATTTCATGGGGAGATGCATATGGATGATGGTAACATGCCCAAGTAATTTCAGCGAATTATAATGCACGGTTTCCAAGAAATTGACCTCAATCGCCTTCAGCCATTTTTGGTTTTTATCGATATCTGTGCATCCATTGACCAAAATGTTTCTATGGGGAGGTGCATAATGATGATGGAAACATGCTCAAACATTTTCAGGTCAATCTAGTCTACCATTTTGGAGATATAGACAAAACAAGTCACTGTCCTGCAAACCCACAACAACTGATTCCATAGAAGTCCAGCACTAGTAGCAAGGGACAACACATCTGAAGGATGAAAAGGCACATGCAGCTCAGCTCTAGCAAAAGAAGAACCTACAAAAACACACAAAAACACATCATGCATAAAGGGAAATGAAGCATGCATCAGAGAAAGCCACAACACCTCATAGCAAATACACTTGGATCACAGGTAAGTAACTAAGTCACTCCTCTATTTGCATTGGTGTAATTAGAAGTAATGCAAAAGCAACAAGATGGTTGAGGCTGAATGAGGGAAAGGTGGCTTGTTAACTTGGCCACCTTCATTTAGTTGACTCCACTTAACCGAGATGTCACCCACAAGTGCACACAATCAACTCTAGTAAAGGATGCCAAGGACAGGTAGTGGGAGGAAGAGTTAACTCTGATGCAATAATGAGGGATGATTACAAGGAAGGGCCATGATGACCAAGTAGGTGGGGACCAGTGGTCCGAATATAGCCAATGTATACTTTGCCAGCTCACCCCCGATCACCGGAAATATCCATAAAAGGTAATAAGTACTCCTCCCTGAGTACTCTCACCACCTTTTCCTTCATTCTCTCCTCGCAACTCAGCTATAGCAGTCTCCTTGTGCCCCCATAGCCTTGTAACCATTCTCCTCCATTAATCTCTCCGATATTCCTGCTCTTGGCGTTCTCTACAGGAGCACTTATAGGTTCTACAGGACAACCTATAGGAATTCTACAGGAGGGACAACAAGCTTCTACAGGAGGGGCAGTGAGTTGTTTTGAAGGGATAAAAAATGGGTTTTAACACGATTCTCGGTCTAAGGAGGTAGGTTCCATGCATGCCTCCATTGAATATGAATATATGCAAGCAGTGGTTTCAATTTGAGGAGGAAATAAAGCCTTTAGGAGGAGGAAATACATTAAAAAAAAAAAAAATAAATAAATAAAAAATAAAAAAAATTGCTTCTTTTCGTTTAAAAGAAAAAACACAGTCTCCTCTGTTTCTCTGTTTTTCTCGAAAATTGTTGTCTACATCTCCACATTTGGTTTCCCAAAAGAGTATAAACAAAATGACAGGAGGATTAATGAGAAAGGAGCCCAACAACTCCACCATGCTCCATTCACATCCACAAGTGGTGGACATCTTCACAAGGGCAAATTGGATGACCTTTTTTGAGAAATTCTGAGGGTTTGATGAGGATATTCCCCAAGAATTTGCCCACTTTTTGGTCCCTCACTCAAGAACACATGCCACTATCACCTTTAGAAGTCTTTCCATGGAGATAATCCTTGAATTTATTAGTAGAGTCACTACCCTTCCTCTTGGGCTTCCTTGGAGTAAGGATGAGAAACCAATTGGCCAGGCTGCCAAGAAAAACTTTTTCCAAAACAATAAAACCCCTATAGAGAATAAAAATGGCATTAGAAGGGTTAGCATACCATATCCTTGGGATGAGGTTAGCTATCAAATCATCAAATACATTTCCTGTGAGGGGAGGTACAACATTGTCTATGGTTATCACTTTAGAATCCTTCATGAATTAAGGTATGACATGGACACTCGAGCCCCTCAGAAGCTCAGCATTCCCTACTTCCTCTTGCAGTCCTTCATTGACTCCAACACTAAATTTCAAGCAAGGAATTCAGAGCAGCTAGCTCACCATGGGTTAATCAAAACCCTAGTGGAAGAAGCCCTCCATACATTACACTCCCTATAGCATGGGAATTCTTCCGAAACATGACAATTGAGGATGACATAAAGGCCCTAACCTATGATATCAGTCCTACTGGCAATGAGGAGGAAGAGCAGCAAGGGGGAGAAGGTGAAGCCATTAGTGACTTAGCAGAACAAGGAAGGAAGGAGGAAGAAACTAAGATAGAGGAGGAGAAAGCTAAAGAAATAGAGCAGGAAGAAACAGAGCAAACAGAGACAGAAGGAGGAGAAAAAGAGGCAAAAAAGGAAAAACAAGGAGAAGGGTCCCCTGAGACTCTGGAAAGGGAGGCAGTAGCTGCCCTCACTACCCTCAGTACACCAATCAAGCCAAAACAAAAGAGGAATAGGTAGGCCTCCATTCAGGGCTAGGAAGAGTACAAGAATAAAAACAGGCAAACATCAACCCTCTTTAAAAGTGCCAATTACAATTGAAGATTCACCCTCTGCCCGAGGAAAAGAATCCCCTTCCAAGGCACCTATCACATATGAAAGGGGTACTCCTACATCTCCCACATGGAAAGAAAATATAGAACTACAGGACCCAAAAACAGTTGTACAGGAGGCTAAGATAGTTCTACAGGAGACACTGTCAAAAATAGAAGAGACCCAAAAGCTTGAGGAAAGGATGGAAAGACAGCCACAAGTAAAGGAGGAAGGAACAGAGCTACAAGAACCTTTTCCCCAACCTATTCTTGCCTCCTACTATAATATACTTGAGGGAGGAAGGATAATTCCACAAAAATTTGCAATTCCACTATTCTTTGAATTAGAGAAAGAGAGAATAAGAACACATAGGTGGATGCAAATAGCCAAATCCAAAGGAGGTGAGGATATTGGCCATATGGAAAACAAACTCCAAGAAATGGGTAGAGAGTTGAGTGCTATTAGACACAGGGAAGCAATTACAAGAAGCCACCTTGAAACTGAAAATGAATTGCTATGGAGGCAGTTGCAAGAGAAAGAGACCCAGCTGGCATACATGGCCAGCTTATCCATGGAGGCATTGCAATGTAGAACACCAACAAAATCCTATGGCCTATATCTCAAGGACCAATGGTTGCAATTTTAGATAAATACTTTGGCACAAAGAGGCATAATGCCTTTCCAAGATTACAGGAAATTTATGGATCTGTGTGACCAAAGCACATCATAGGATAAGGCAAAGATGGAAGAATTCTACCTACATAACAGGGCCCTCACAGATATGGATGTGTGGGACCCCAATGCCAATCTAGGGGACTTGCAACTAATGGCCATGGCCTCATGGATGAACCATGAAGAGTTGAGGGCAGCAGAAATAAGAAAACTGATGATAAAAGAGCAGAATGATCCATTAATGATAAGAGTTGAGCCATCAGATCCCATGGCCCTCATCAGTACACACAACCTGCTTGCCAATAATCCTTGGATTTCCCCTAGATATATAAGTGATCAGGCACAAGCCATTGCACACTTTAAGGATATGCAAAGGCTACTTGGGGATGATTGTATGCATGCATGCATGAGGAGATGGAACACCTTACCACACAGTCTGTAGATCAGGGAATATCATTCCCCATGAGGATGAAGGAGGCATTAAGAAGAGTGTCAATGTACAAGCGCTCCATGCGGAGGCTTAAGGTCAACTGGATTGGCCTCAAACTGAGCCCCCCACTACTGTTAGGCATGCTGGAAGGTAGAAGAGAAGAAGAAGAGGAGAAGCAATGGGAAGAGATAGAAAGGAAGGTAGGATTATATGACAAGGAAGAGGAGACAATAGTAGAAGCTTGGGATGCTAGGGAGGCCACCAGGGCCATAAAAGATGAGGAGATGGACTAAGTTTCTCAGAGGATGAGCAACACCTTCAGTAGGTGGGTGATGATGAGCCTCATAAATGGGTAATTATATGGGCTCATTTTACATCCTAACCTAGTAAAATCAACCATTCTCTTAGCTTATTGTATGATTTTCTAATTATATTTATGCTTATGGAATGAGTTGAGTTAGTTATGATGCCATGTGGTCTAACATGTGTTTAATGAAGATTATTGATGAATTTTGAGGTCAAAGTCAAGGAAAAATGGGAGTAATAACTTGAAGTGGACAAAGGACAGGACTTATAGGAGGGAAACCCACTCATTTATTACTCCTCACTTCGAATTCCCCTTCATTCATCTTGCAATACAAGCAGCCAAATCATGCACTAGAAGGCAGTCGAGCAAGTGGAGGATGACTGATGATCATCTCGAGTTTTAGGAGCCAAGCCTCCCTGATTTTAAGGAAGTTCTTGGTAGCTTCATTTGTATAAGTAGAGAGCCCTAGGGCCTCACTAGGGTCGGATTTTTATTGAATTTTTGCTTATGTAAACTCTGCTCCAACTTCGAGCTCATTATTTTTGAGACAGTTTCATGTAATCTTGTTATTGTTTTGATAATAAAGATGGAATCCTTTTTGAGATAGCACTAAGTTACCTCACAGGGCTGAAGCCTTGGGTTAGGGCCCAATCCAAGCAGCCAAGCTCCTCTTTACTTGTATTTGTATGTTTTGTTTTAGTTGTAGATTAGGTTGTTCTTAAATGTATTTCTTGATGGTTAAGAATAGGTTGCTTTTGATAATTCAGTAGTTTGCTTCCATTTTTTCTTTATATAGTAGGTTCAACAGTGATAAAGAGAAGATTCAAAAGGCTAGCAATAGTGCCTTGGCCTCTCTTCCTCCCTTTGGGACAATGATTTGAGGTAACGACCCTCTTGCTGCCCCAAAAACACAGATTTTCCTCATTCATAGGACTTCTAGTGTTTGCAACTTTTAGTAGGTTAATAGTCCAGCTTTGCTTTGCTTCAGATATTCTTCATCATGCTCACTTATTTATTTGCAATAGTCTTCTTTCATGCTTTTCCTTTCTTGCAGTATTCCTCAACATTTCCTTCCATAGATCATAGTTAGACTAGTTTGATGCAAAACTCTGTTTTTCTAGATGCACTCATTTCATTGCTTGGTTGATCTTATTGGTTGACTGTTAGTTCCTTTGCAACAAATATATTCTAGCAGTAGGTTAGCTTGTTACCTATCACATCCTCCATCTGATCCATGCCCTATAGGTCGCTCAAATCTCACCTCCATTTTGCCTTGGTTTTCTGCATTTTCCATAGAACTTCTTCCTCTCCCATTGAGCAAACCCAATCATCTTCCTCTCTCCCGGTGATTCTTGGTAGACCATAGGTGCCCCAACACCTCATTCCAACCTTCATCCACATTTTTCACCCACTCTCACACCCTCAAAAAAGTGAAAAATTCTCTCGGCCTCCTCGTGTAGGCCACCTGTAGAACGTTGTTTTTCCTCCTGTATATTTCCTGTGTCCTCATGTAGATTTTCTTATAGGCTTTATTTTGAAGGCTGAGTGTGGGAAAAGCCTCTCAAAGGCCACTTGAGACCTCTTAGAACCCATCCACACCATCCTACATCCTCTCAAGTCCCAAAACCACCCTCCAACACCACCTATTCGCTACCACATTCACACAATAAATTATATGCATGCCAAATTCACATAAAAATACATAAAAATCCAAAAAGACGTTTTTTGCTTATTTACTTTTAGAAATAGCTTAGGTAGATGTTGTTTACTTCCTTGAGTAGGTAATGGCACTCCTTTCATGGTTTTCAAAGTGCTTTTTGCAAAAGTAGGATTAGTTGGTTAATTAAGGTTTACTAGGTTTGCTTTACATTTCAGTCTTTCTCCTTTTTGCAGCTAGATTAGCATCTGTAGAGTAATCTTTCTCTGATTTCATCACATATAGAGCTTCTCCTGGAATCCATAGAAGTTGGCTTGAGCTCCTAGTGATCTTGCGTCAGCTGACCAAGTGACAACTTGTAGTAAGAACTAGTACTTGTGCATACAACACTAATGCTTCCAAGTTTGTTACGAACTACCAGATTGATAAGAGTAAAGAAGGCAACCCAGGAGTTGCAACATTATTGCTGCAATATTGGTGCTCAATAAGGTGGGAGGGATAATTACAGATTCTGGATAAAAGTGCACAATCTATTTGTATAGCTCTATCAAGTATGAATTGTAAATATGGTATTGATCTGAATTGGATCCTAGAAACTCTCTAAGTTTTCATGACTGTTTCAAATTATGATAAAAGATTCAAGCCCTAGAAAATATCGAAGCTATCAGAAGGAAACCTCATAACAATTCCAATTGTGGCCAGAGCGGAGCAACAAGGACCCTCGGTCAAGCGCGCAATGGCACAAAACTGGCAAAACCGGAGGCTAATTCGGGAAACAGAGATGGATTCTGATACCACTTAGCAGGGTGTCCCCCTCAATGAAGGAAAGCCCCAAAGCACCTAGACCTGAAACCGCTATAAAATTCAGAAAAGTAACTGTTTCAATTCTGTAGCGCGGGATTCCCCAAAATTGGCAGGATATCGGAAGGCTTCAAGGCGGTAAGCAGTTTTGACTGAGTCCCGCCCGATGCCACACATTGAGCGACATGCATCCGCCAGAAGGGAGGGAAAATTGCCCTCATCGGACGAGTAAACGTCGTGCGACTTGTCCGCCCGATATGAAGGATGACCGTAGGATTTGGGGGGTCTATATCAACGGCAGAGATACGTCCCGATGACTGAACGGATTTGACAGGTTAAAAAGCAAGATGATAGGGGATATGAAGTCCAACATGGATGATGAGTCAGCAAATTATTTGTGTTCGCAGGCGATCTTGAAGAAAACAGATTTAACAGCCATTCGAATATGATTTAGGGAATGACACCTAGTTCATTAGCAAACAAGTGGCCACCTCCCTGCGACGCATTACCCAGTGATGATGACACAGAGCAGAGGAATTCGAATGGACAGAGGAAAGGAAACTGAAGGTTGATAAGTGGAAACGAGCAGTCAAAGAACAGACTGGATTTAAAGCCATGAATTGACAGAGGCGACATACAGAGAGGCAAACAGCGAAGAGACGCAAATAGCTAGCAGCAGAGAACAAAGAGTAGAAGTTGAGCTGAGCTGAAGGTAGCATCGAACCAGACAAAGCCAAAGAGAATTTGTGTACTCCGTTGAAGGCTTGAGAGGTTCAAGAAAACTCCTCAGAATAGGCCTGTCATACTACTATGACCCTCAAAGGTCGAGTTTTAGTAAGGAGAGTCTGTGCACTCCATTCCTACTGACTCCATTCTATTTAGTGAGTCTCGAATCGAGCTCACTGTTGTAAAAAATCTGCTTGAAAACATAATAGAGAGGCCACCACTCAAAGTCTAGACCAGGAGACATAGCCCAAGAGCATTGGGTGAACTCCTTATGAAATTTTTTTTGTTTACATGTTTGACTGTTATGTTTTATCTGATTGCCTCAATGTCTATGTATTCTAGCAATCTTATCGATCCGTTGCATAAGTAACATAGGCACATCCATGCACATGAGTCTACAATACCTTTCATTATTTGTCCTGGATAAATTTCAGATCAAGTGGTATCAGTGCTCTAGGTTACTAAGGTTAGACAAGCTTGTGCTGGATTTTGTTGTTGAATGCTAACTAGATCAAAGCCTAAATTAGGAGAAGGAGAATTGGCTGAAACTAACCCAGAAATTGGAAGAGTCTATTCTAAGAGGAAAATGCGAAAAG
This sequence comes from Pinus taeda, assembly GCA_000404065.3. Taxonomy (NCBI): domain Eukaryota; kingdom Viridiplantae; phylum Streptophyta; class Pinopsida; order Pinales; family Pinaceae; genus Pinus; species Pinus taeda. The sequence goes on from APFE031042635.1 coordinate 146,528, forward strand.
AAAATCCCTTGGAATCAGACCCCCAGTTAATGGATAGTTTATGACCCTGAGATCCATGTTAGAGGAAATGTATAGGAACTTTAAGAAACATAGAGATGAAGATTCATCAAGCTCCAAACAATACAAAGGAGTAGAAGAATCTCTCCTCCATGACCACTCTAAAGGCAAAGGGAAAGAAGAAAAGATTCTCACACCTCCTAATAGCCTTGAAAATAAAATAAAAAAAGACATCTTTGATTAAATTAGATGTTAAATTTGATTTACCAATATATGATGGAGAGTTGAATGTAGAGAAGTTGGATAATTGGATCAGACAGATTGATGTTTATTGCAGAGTGTAGAGCATTGAATCAGACAAGAGTAATATTTAGCTGGCCAGCCTATGCCTTGGAGGCACTGCCTTGGTATGGTGGGAAGGCAGGACACAAGCTGACATGAAGAAACACAGTAAGATTCTTTCTATCTGGAGTGAATTTGTTTCTACAATTAAAAAGCAATTCTATCCACTAGCCTACATGTAGTAAGCCCTAATGAGCTGGCAAACTCTTCGACGACTAAAATGGAAAAGTGTACAAGGGTACACCCAAGAATTTAGGAAAAGAGCTTTGATTCTAGGAATTTCTTTAGACTCACCTGAGACTCTATTGAAGTATATAGGTGGTCTACATAGCTACATGAGGCACACTATCCTCATGTTTTATCCCATTAGCATAGATGAGGTATCTATTCTGGCTACACATCTAGAAGCTAGAGGTAAGAATGGGAACCCAGAAGTTGGGGGATCATCCAGCCCACTGCAAGCAAAAATAAGGAGAAAAGAAAACATAAATGGAAAGAGAGGAAGAAAAAAATTGTACAGAAAAGCAAGTCTTCATGCACGCACTGTAAGAAGGATGGGCATGATGATGAACACTGCTGGATTTTGCACGCGGAGATGAAACCTAAGAAGTTCGAGGGCAAAAAGAAGAAGACTGCTGCAGCTATTCAAAGGATTTGGGGTCAGACTAAGGAGACGAAGCAACAATCATAGCCACATGTAAAAGGTAAAAATTCTAAAGCATCTACTAGTAATTCTACACAATCTACTAATAATGAAGAAAATGAGAGAAAAAGACATGAGCTTTTTCATATTTGAGTTATTTCCAATCATCAAAAGATTGATACTTTGTTTGATAGTGGCTCACAAGTAAATTTAATTTCTGAAGCAATTGTAAATAAGTTGGGATTACTAACCACACCTCACATGAAACCATATCCATTAGATTGGCTATATGATAAAGCAAAGCTACAAGTGAATAGACAATGTAAACTTAAGTTTTCTTTTGGGTCAGCATTTGTAGATGAGGTTGAGTTAGATATAGTTCCTTTGGATATATGTGGAATTGTTTTAGGAAGTCCTTACTTGTATGATAGAAAGCTATTTTCTATAAAGCTGAGAACAAGTATCTACTCGTTAAAGATGGAATTGAATATATTGTAAGAGCTCATAAGCTCAAGAATAATTATACTCTCACAAACTCAGGGTAGGTGAAACGAATTGTAAATTCATGCAAACAATTTTTAATGATGGTTGTAAAGGAAAAGAAACCTAATAAAACCAATGTATTTGAGGGCTGTGATGCTAAACAACAAGCTAATTTAGAAAAAGTTGTTTCTGAATATGATGTATTGTTTCAAGAGCCTAAAGGTCTGCCACCCAAAAAGGAAATAGTGCATGATATTAATTTGCAGTAGGATGCTCCATTGCCTAACATCAGAATGTGTAGGTTGTCCACTTTAGATAATGCAGAAACCAAGAAGCAAGTATAGGAGCTACTCAAGAAGGGGTTCATCAAACCTAGCACATCACCATGTGGGTCTTCAATTGTCTTGGTGAAAAAGAAAGATGGCTCGTGGAGAATGTGCATTGATTACCAAGAACTGAATAAGATAATGATAAAAAATCATTATGCCCTTCCTCGCATAGATGATCTATTAGATCAGTTGAAATAAGTTGTTTATTTTTCCAAGTTAGACTCGCATAGTGGTTATCATCAAGTCAGAGTTGCATAGCAAGATGAAGCAGGGATTGTATGAGTGGTTGGTTATGCCTTTTGGCTTAACTAATGCTCCTGCTACTTTCATGAGAGTAATGAATGATGTGCTCATACCTTTTCTTGATGATTTTTTTATTGTACATCTAGATGACATTCTTATATTTAGTGAAACGTGGGAAGAACATTTAAAGCATGTTAAGCAAACACTGGATGTTTTGAAAAGAGAAAAACTTTATGTTAAACTCTCAAAATGTGAATTTGGCAAAACATCTTTGAATTATTTGGGACATATAGTAGGGGGTGGTGAATTGAAGATAGATCCCTCTAAGGTTGCAGTTATTATAAACTAGCCTAAACCCAAATCTGGTACAGAAGTTAGAAGCTTCTTAGGAGCAGCACAATATTGGAGAAAGTTTATTCCTAACTTTTCCTTAATTGCAGCTCCCTTACATGCTTTAATAGGATTGAACAAGGTGTTTCAGTGGGGAGGAAAACAGCAGAAAGCCTTTCGATACCTTCAAAGAAAAGATTAGTACAGCACCAATACTAGCACTGCCCAATCTTCAAAGACCATTTGAGATTGAAACAGATGCCAGTGACTATGCCATGGGAGCAGTGTTGATGTAGCATGGTAAGCCCATATGTTATCATTCTAAGACATTTAATTCTACAGTAGTTAACTATCCCACATTTGATAAAGAATTGTATGCATTAGTACAGAGTGTGACAAAGTGGAAACATTACTTAATGGGAAAAGAAACAGTTATGCATACTGATCATCAACCACTTCAATATCTGCACTCCCAAACTAAGTTGCAGCAATCAAGACACTATAGATGGATGGGTTTTCTACAACAGTTTCATTTAGTCATCAGATATAAAAAGGGCATACACAATAAAGTTGCATATATGTTATCCAGACCAATTATTAATACATCTACTATACTTAAGCATAATTCAGTATTGCATGAGAGCTACATTGAACAAGATGCTCAAGATATATATTTTAAAGATGTATATGCAACTTTAAGTCAAGGCAAACAAGTAGAAGAATTGGATTATCATATTAAGGACCAACTCTTGTATCATTATGGGAAGCTCTGCATTCCACAAACTGAAAGAGTAAAGATAATTCGAGAAGCACACACTTCTCTAATATCAGGTCACTTTGGGGTAAGTAAAACAATTGCATAGCTGCAAAGATTTTGTTATTGGCCAAAAATGAATGAGACAGTTTCTAGATATGTAAGAGGGTGTACCATGTGTGCTAAAAGCAAGCCCAGCAATAGAAAACTACGCTTGTTCCTTCTCATCCTTGGGAAAGTGTTTCCATGGACTTTGTTGGAGGACTACCTAAATCTAGGAAAGGTCATGACTATTTATATGTTGTTGTGGATAGATTCAACAAAATGTGTATTTTAATACCTTGTAACAAACAGATTACGGCTGAACAAACTGTAAAGTTGTTCTTTCAGCATGTATGGGTTCATTTTGGATTACCCATTTCCATAATATTTGATCGAGATACCCGATTTGTTGGGAAATTTTGGTCAAGTTTGTGGGAATTTACGGACACCAAGCTAAAGAAGAGCACAACTTTTCATCTGCAAACAGATGGGAAAACAGAAGTGGTCAACAAGACAATGATCCAGCTACTCAGAGGCTATTGCAGAAAGCACCCGAACTTTGGGATGAACATTTATGTTATGTTTAGTATGCTTACAACTGAGCTAAACATTCTTCTACACAAATATCTCCTTTTGCAACCTGTTTTGGTTTCACACCAAGGTCTTCCTTGGATTTTGTCTTTGGTAAAGACATAGTAGTTGATGGACATAGTGATATGGACAAGGCAACCAAGTTCATTGAACAAACCCAAGAGATTCACCAGGCAATACAAAAACAGCTGGAAAAGAGCCAAGCTAAGTACAAGGCAAGGCATGACAAGCATCGGATGGAGCATAGTTTCCAAGTTGGTGACCAAGTGTGGCTATATATAAGCAAAGATAGAATGCAAGGTGAGGAAAGAAGTTGAAGCCAATAAGGTATGGTCCTTTCAAGATACTTGAGAAAATTGGTGAGAATGCTTTTCGCCTTGTTCTACCAGGTTACATGCACATCTACTTAGTTGTTTATGCAGACAGCTTGAGACTATCTGAACCTTCATTAATTGAAGATCTCGAAGAGCAGAGTCAATTGCCTTCTATTGACGATCTGTTACCTGAATATCTTAATGAGTTGTAGGAAGATATAGTTCTGGACAGGAAGGTAAGAGCTACACGTAGAGGGGATGCTGAGTACCTGAAGATCGAACTCAAAGCATCAAAGCCAAGCAGTGTGAAATGGATAGACATTAAGCAAGCGAGGAAGCAATACCCTTACTTGATTGATGCTTGAAAGAAAACCAATGGTGGTCCAAAAGCTTTTTCAGTGGGAAGGCTATGATCCGAATTGGATCCTAGAAACTCTCTAAATTTTCATGACTGTTTCAAATTATGCTAAAAGATTCAAGTCCTAGAAAATATCGAAGCTATCAGAAGGAATCCTCATAACAATTGCAGTTGTGGCTAGAGCAGAGCAATGAGGACCCTCGGTCAAGTGCACAGACCGTTGGCCCATGGTAAAGCGCAATGGCACAAAACTGGCAAAACCAAAGGCTAATTCAGGAAACAGAGGTGGATTCTGATACCACTTAGTAGGGCATCACCCTCAGTGAAGGAAAGCCCCTGAAGCGCCTGGACCCGAAATCGCTATAAAATTAGGAAAAGTAACTATTTCAATTCCGTAGCACGGGATTCTTCAAAATCGACAAGATATCAGAAGGCTTCAAGGCGGTAAGCAGTTTTGACTGAGTCCCACCCGATGCCACACATCAAGAGACATGCGTCCGGTGGAAGAGAGAGAAAACTTCCCGCATTGGATGGGTAAACATCATGCGACTTGTCCGCCCGATGTGAAGGACAACCGTAGGATCTCGGGGGTCTAGATCGACGACAGAGATACGTCCTGATAACTAACTGGATTTGACAAGTTAAAAAGCAAGATGATAGGGGATTTGAAGTCCGACATGGATGATGAGTTGGAAAACGATTCGTGTTCGCCATTGATCTTGAAGCAAACAGATTTAACAACCATTCGAATATGATTCAAGGAATCTGACACCCATTTCATTAGCAAGCAGGTGGCCACCTCCTTGCAAGGCATTACCCAGTGATGATGATGCAGAGCAGAGGAATTTGAATGGACAGATGAAAGGAAAGCAGAAGGCCGAGAAGTAAAAATGAGTAGTCAAAGAACAGATTGGCTTTAAAGCCATGAACTGACAAAGGCGACACACAAAGAGGCAGACAGCGAAGAGACGTAGAAAGCTAATAGTAGAGAATAGAGAGTAGAAGCCGAGCTGACCTAAAGGCAACATCAAGCGATACAGAGCCAAAGAGAGTCAGACAGAGTCTGTGTACTCCATTGAAGTCTTGATAGGTTCAAGCAAACTCCTCGACATAGGCTTGTCATACTACTGTGACCCTTAGAGGTCGAGTTTCAGTAAGGAGAGTCTGTGCACTCCATTCTTACTGACTCCATTTTGTTCAGTGAGTCTCGAATCGAGCTCACTGTTGTAAAAGCTCTGCTTGAAAACATAAAGAGAGGCCACCACTAAAAGGCTGGACCAGGGGACGTAGCCCAGCAACATTGGGTGAACTCCTTGTTAAACTTGTTTTGTTTACATGTTTGACTATTATGTTTTCTCTGATTGCCTTAGTGTCTATGTATTCTAGCAATCTTATCGATCTGTTGCATAAGTAACATAGGCACATCCATGCACATGAGTCTGTAATACCTTTCATTCTTTGTCGTTGATAAATTCCAGATCAAGTGTGTTGTCACATATTTAGTGTTGAGATGCATTAACCACTTCATCAAAATGGAGACCTCATCACCATTTTCATTCATGAACGTATCCACATCTATGACCTTAAAACCCCTAGGTATCCACATCTTAGCATGATTCTAAAGGTGCCAAGAAAGAACCTTGCCAACTTCCTTTAATTCACAACATGATGTTTAACATAAAACTTTTGGAAGACCATTGGAAAATTCCACAAAAGTTAAAAACTTCAAGAGCACAACTAGCTTTGGCTAAACCTAGAAAATGAACCTTGTGGTCCTTC
>APFE031042646.1:6378-103201 GCA_000404065.3 Pinus taeda
ATGGAATGAAGCTTTACTTTCAAGATCTTGGAAAGACTTGTGGGAGTTGTTTCATTTTTTAACGAGCTTGACACAAGAGAAGGAACTATGCTCACAACTACTCGCTACAATCTACCTAATAAAATCGTTACTCTAAAAACCTTGATTCATTGTTTAACGAGCTTGACACAAGACAAGGAACTATGCTCTAAAATCCTTGATTCATTTTTTAATGAGCTTGACACAAGATAAAGAACTATTCTCATGACTACTCTCTACAATCGACCTACCTAACTACCCTTGTTTCATTTTTTAACGAGCTTGACACAAGACAAAGAACTATGCTCAAAAAGTTTGCATGCCCCCAGTATAATGATGCAAAGCGAGGTACATGCCCCCCAGGCTTCATTGTACTCAACCAGATGGCTGGAATGAAGGTTTGACAAGGAGGATAATATGACTATTGATGGAGCCATATTAACTGTAGATAGTCATGGTGACAAATTTCAGTGTAACAGTAGGGAATATACCTTAGTATCTTTAACAATTTGGTGGTATACTCCTCATTTGACGTTTTCCCAATTTGAGCTCATACAACTCCTTAGACTTGCTATCAAAGTATCTCCTAGATAGATAATTGTTCTTGAAATATTCCTCAAATTCCTTTTAGGACAACTCTTCTTATTTTATGAATTTTACATTCCTTAAATCTTCCCACCAGATGTCAGCCTAACCTTTTAAGCTCAAGGTGGATATCCTTGTGTTTCTATTCTTGGAATAACTATGAATCCTAAAGAAATTCTTCATCCCAATGAGCCATGCCTCAACATATTCTAATTTCATCAATTCACCAAATGTATGGGGCTTAGCCTTCTTAAACTTTTCTGCTATATCATATTTTTCCCTCCTCTCTTCATGGTGTTACTAATGATGATGATGTTATGGTATTTTGTGCATATTTTCATACTACTTCTTAGGGATTCTTTCCCTCCTTTTAGGAGTATCCATCATATTTCCACCTTTCATGGTGTCTTCACTTGACAAGTTATGCCTCTTCTTGGATCCACTACCATCTTCCCCATTAGTTCTTTCTTCTTGTCCCAAAGGGCTTTGTCTTTTTTATGACTAGCTCCCAATTCATGATTCTCATGCCTTTGCAAGTCCAAAAGGCTCTGCAATATGACAACTTTCACTTGTGCTTTTCTTTCCTATGCTTTGATAAATATTTCTTGCGCCCCAACAAGCCTTTCATTATCAGCTTTAAAAATGCCTATTTTGGCTTTAAATATCCTTAGTGTATCTGTCCAATTAGGAGAGTTTGCCTCTCCTCATTTTTCAACTAATATTTCCTCTTCAACTGTCCTTTCTTCTTCACATTTGTGTTGTCGCTGATCAAAACTGTATTGAACCATTCTTGTCCTCATATCCTTTGGAACTTAGTATCTTATATGTGTTTTCATACACACACATAACTATTATATTTTAAAAAATTCAAGTGCATAATAGATATTATCACCTTCGATTACTATTGGAAATATGTTGATGTAAAGTTATCTACAACATTACACCTAAGTTAGCACATCAATATCAATAAAATAATATCCAATCATTGGAACCATGCTAAATGCATATGTAAATCACAACGAAGACACACTAAACAACACACATAATCAATCCATTCAAAAATCAAGTTTAACACATATCACATGTGCTATAGCCTTATATAATCTCTTAAGGTCTATAGTTGTACATCATCTTCCTTTCATCTATAATAGAGCCCATCCAGTATGAGTGTTGAACCTGGATGCTTTGATACCAATCTGTAACACACCCCATACTATCCCATTGAAACTATCGGGGAAGTTTTTTAGAGTAAAGTGAACCCTTCCTCCATGTGTCATCTTGTTACTTTCTATGGACATGCACTCAGACTCCACCCTGCCACATCATCCTGACCGATGCCACTTTGTGATGAATTCAAACCACTGGGTTACGTTGAAGCTCCACCTGGTCATCTGCCACCTCAAATATGCCTCAACTAATATTCTCACTTACAAATGTGCATGTGGGCCCACCACTTCCACTTTACCCCCTGAATAAAATCTCAGCAGGATTATACCCATCTCCATGAGAAATCATTGGGTCAAGGCACCAACATGACACTAGTGGATTTTATCATCGGGGTGATGTCACACCCTCCACATGGCTCCCCTTCAGGGTTGCCACATGTCACTCATTTATAGGCCACTTAGCCCCACAAAAACACGAATTCCATATGACACGTGTTGACCTCATAGGTTTCCATGTCACCAAGAGACCACACCACCTTCCATTCTTGCCATGGTTCCCACCTGGTCCTCCATTGTGTGGTAAAGTTTGAAATTCATCTTACAATTAATTTGTGGGTCCTCTTCCTTAACGACATATGCCTTGTTGTAGGACTGATGAGGCTCGTCAAGGGGTAAATTATATGGACCTTAATGCACCTCCAGCTTACTAAAACCAACTTTTCTCATAATTCTTTACTTGTTTTAATTATATTTTTCTTAATGAGAAGAGTAAAGATGAGATGTCATGTCTAGTGATCTAATGTGCATTGATTGTAGGTTTTGGAGAAAAATTTGGCTAATTAAAGTGCAGGAACTCAAATGATACAAGCAAGAGGGATAATAAGAGATGGGATCTCCCTCCTTAACTCCTCACTCACTTGAAGATTCCTCAATCAAATCTCATCATCTCGGAGTTGCAAGCAGTCGAGTCATGAGGATCATTGGTAGCCAAGCCAGTGACAGTTGAAGACCAGTTGATCTCAAGATTAAGAGCCAAGCCTCCCTAAATTTAAGGAAGTTGTTGGTAACTTCAGTTGTATAAATAAAGAGGCCTAGAGCCTCATTAGGATTCAGATTTTTTGTTCAAGATAGCTAAGCAGCATTTTCGAGTTGAAGCATTGTAACTGAGCACTCTTGTGTATTTTTGATATTTTAATGAAAATGAGAAGCATTCCCTTGATCCAGCAATGAGTTGACTCAAAGAGATGAAGCTCTTGGGTTAGGGTCGAACCCTAGCAGTAGAGGTTCCTCTTTTTGTAGATGTGTTGTTAGAATATACTCATAGTTAGCTACTAAACTGATTTTGGTGTTGTTAATTTGCAAGTATTGGTAGGGTTAATTAGTTTTCTTCCATTTGTGAATAGTTATAACAGTAGCATCGTAGTGACAAGAAGATATTCCAGAAAGGTTTTCAGCAAGTGGTTTCCACCTCATTTATCCCTTTCAGGGATCATGATTTGAGGAACACTTCCCATACACCCCAAAAAAACAAAATTCTTGCTTTTTTGCATAATCTAGGGTTTCCGGATAATTAGGTCATTATCTTTTAGTTTCATAGGATAAGTTACAATTGGAATTTTTTTTCTCTTAGGTTTTGTACTGATTTCACAACACTTTCGTATTGATTTCAAGCACTTCCATTCATGAACTTAGAAAATAAATGGTAACAACTTGTTTTCTTTTATTGAATAAACCCTCCTTGTTTATAGATGAATTTATGTATAAATGCAAACAATGATGTGTGTTATTTCATGAGCTTCTACATTGCAAGGAGACCTCATCTCATTAGCCTCATCCAATCCATATCCACCCATGTTTCCAAAGGTCACTAAGGTCTTAATTCAAATTATTGTTTTATAAGGAAAATTGTCATTTCCATTAAGCAAATCCAACCATATTAAAGCCTTTGCTTGAATTCCTAGTGTCTGCCACTTCCATGAATTATTCCCCCCTTATTCACCTTTCCCAAGCTCCATTCCACCTTCTAGACCACTCCCTAATATTTCGGCCTGTTCCTATAGTAAAACAGTGGATCTGATAGGAGAACTAGTACATATTATAGACATCTTGTAGGAAACCCTATTGTAGCCTGTTCTGAGTCTGAATTGAGAAAAATCATCACTGAAGCTAGGATTAGGCCCCTATTTGACCTCCAAGCCATCAAAACCATTGTACCCCTATTCCTCCACACCGTTCTTCCCTGCCAAAGAACAAGGAAAGATTAACATTTACGTTTATAAAGAAAAAAGATTAAAAAATGAGTTCTTTTATATTTACACATGCACACAACAGTTAGTACTCTCTAGATCAGATTTCATGCTTAGATTATTTAAAACCTCACATGTGACAAGTAGGGTAAAGTAGGGTTAAATTAGGGTTATTTTGCAAGCAAAGTGTATTAACAAGTAGATAGAGGATTTCATGTTACTTTGCAAGCATTTTTTGAGTCTTTCATTCTTGCAATTCAGCAACATTTATTTTCTCTCATTTAGAGTAAATCTCCCCTCTCCAATTGGTAATCAAACTTATTCTAGTCAACAGAAGGTTGGTTTGAGAAGCCCTAGTGGTCTATTAGACCAGCTAAGCAGTGACAAGAGTAGAATAATTACATCTATTTGTGTATACAAAATTGTCACCTCCAAGTTTGTACGAACCTCGGGTTGATGAAGTAAAGTTGATAGCCCCAAGAGTTGCAACCTCCTTGCTGCAATAATGGTGCTCATCACTTTTTGGCACCATTGTCAGGGAGGTGTCTAAGTAGATGTGATTTCTTCTTTCTTTATTCCTTTTCTTATCTCTTTCATTCTACAATTAGTTCCATTCACAAAATAGTTGCAATTTAGTTATGTTTTCTTTCAATTCTGTAAGTAGTTTAAAACTTAGGAAAAACAAAAAAAACACTCCTTTCATGCCTCGTAGGAATAGAGACAACTTAATAAAATTTCTTCCAAATACCCTCACCACTTCAAATAGCCAACCTTCCCTCTTCTTCAGTGGTTGTGAGCTAGAGGACACCTTAGGTGAATAACCAGATATTTTTGAAGAACCTATAGGGGAAGAAGAAGAAATAATTCCACCAACAGATACAATGGCTGAAAATAGAAATGAAAGGGGAGACAGAGAAAGAGTTGAGGGTTCTTTTCCCATCAAATAAACTAATGGGGATGCTAATATGAAAAACATAAGCCCCTATGCTCTTCCTCACTTCCATGGCCTGACCTCAGAAGATCTAGATACTTTTTTGTTTGAGTTTGTTGTCATATGAAGAACTTATGATTACACCTCTGATGATCAGAATTTGAAATTATTCCCATCCACTATCAAGGATGCAACCCTGTGTTGGTTCATGGGTTTACCTGGGATAGTATCACCACTTGTGCTTAGATGCAACAAGCCTTCAACAACAAGTATAGGGAATATTGTAGGTCCAAAGATACCAAAGAGGAAATTTTTAGAATGACCTTGGGACATGATGAATCTTTAAAGGATTATGAGTAAATATTACAACTCAACTACAAAAGGGTTAGGTGCACCCTTGATCCTGAATCACTTAAGTTAGTCCTTCTAAGGGAGATTAGGTAAGATCTCGTAGAAACCCTAAATTTTATGTCAGGAGGGGACATCTACCAGTTACCCTATGATGATATCAAGAAAGTTTTCAAGAATCATTCTAGGGCAGATAGAAAGAAGGGTAGGGCTAGTCAAGCGGTGGCCAGCTCATCCTCTTCCAATACATCCATAAAAGGTGAAATTGGGAACATGTTGGAAGAATTTAAGAGTGAAATTCTACAAAACTTTTCTCTGCAAATGGACACTATGCAGATCAAAAGGAAGCAAGAGGAAGCAAAGAGAGCATTAGCCATCTTCTGCCCTACATGCACAAGGATGCACCCCAGGAATGAATGTCCATTGAACCTTATAGAAATATTCTCGGTCTATGAGGAAAGCCACTCCACAGATAAGTGCCCTTCTCTACCTGGATTAAAATATGTGTATCAGGGAACCAAAGGGGTGACTGAACAACTCTGCTACATAAATTAAAGGAGGCCTCATGGACCTCAAACATACCAACAGGGCATGCAAGGGTCATCCTATTCATATTACAACCCTAATAAAAACACATCCATTCCCCCTCGGTGCCCTCCTACTCATCCTTCCTGATCTACACCTTATCCCTATTATTTTTCTCCTCAATACCATTCCCAATCGGCCAACCAACCATTTCAACCATATACTCCTCTATAACCTCAGTGGAATGCACCACCCTAGGGGTGGAGGCCCCCATACAACCAAGGTCCAACTCTATTTCCTTCACCTCCATCTCAACCACAACTCCTACACCCTGCTCTGTTGGGTTGTGTTATATTCTTTCCATGACTAGCCCACGTAGTTAACCGGGGGGTTAGAGGGAGGTCGGATCCCCCCCTTCGTTGTATCGATTACGGAGCGGGGGGTCATAGGGGGGCTAGGTAGCCCCCCTCTTCAAGGTCTGGGGCAGTGCCCAGGGAAAAAAAAATTGGACCCTATATTAGATTTGGCGGACCTACCTATTGTTTTGTGCATGGTTTTCGCACATGGTTTTGGACGTGATGGTTTTTGGTCCATGTTTTTGGACGCAATGGTTTTCATTCCATGGTATTAGATGCTTCGGCATGTATAAATATGTATTGTAATATTGAAAGGAACATAATGAAAAATCAATCTGGTATTCCTAGTTTTGGGATCCAGGGGAAAATATCTGTGTATATGTGTTTTATGTGTTATGCTCTCACATTGTTTATTTTCTGTGTTTTAGAATTCTTATGCAGGTAATTTCTGTATGGGGTTAAAACCTACATTTGGTTTTAGAGTTGTTTTCACTTCAAGGGAATGCATTTGTTGCTGAGGGGTTTCGCTTTGGCCTGTGGTAAACCTTGTTCAATGGGAGATCTGCGAGATCGATTTTGGTGGTGAAAGAAGATGGCAAGCAGTGGAAAGATAGAGATCGAGAAATTTAATGGTCAGAGTTTTGAGTTGTGGAAACTCAAGATGGAGGATCTGTTGGTGGAAAATTATCAATGGATCACAATAGATCTAGGTACTAAATAGATCTAGGTACTAAACCAACAAGAGTGTCCGATGAAGAATGGAAGAATTTGGATCAGAAGGCAAAGAGCACAATACGATTATGTGTCTCAGATTCAATATTGCTAAATATATCAGGAGAAGCTACAGCTAAGGCTTTGTGGGACAAGTTAGGAACTTTGTACCAATCTAAGTCTCTGGTGAATAAATTGTTCCTACGGAAAAAGCTATATAACCTGAGCATGAAAGATGGATACTTGGTGATAGAGCATCTGAACGCATTTAATACTGTGGTAATTCAGCTATTATCTGTTGATATTAAAATTTTAGATGAAGAAAAGTGCATCAGTTTGTTGTGTTCTCTACCAGATTCCTGGGATGGTATGGTTATTGCAATAGGTAGCAATGCAACTGCCTTACAGTTTGATGAAATAATCTCATCCTTGTTGATGAAAGAGATGAGACAGAAAAATATGGAGAACCAGAATGGTGATGCCTTGTCTGTATGAGGATGGTCTCAGAACAAAAACAAAAATAAGTCATCGAGTGGGAGATATAAATCTCCAGGAAAACCTGTAAAGGTGGTGTGCTGGAAATGCAGAAAGGAAGGGCACTACAAAAGGGACTATAAATCTAAAGCTCCTGACAAAGGAAAGGGATCTGATGATTCTCCTTCTGTAGAAGCAAAAACCACCTTAGATGAAGGTGGGTATGTGTACTTAGCTTCTTCAAGTACAGATGTAGATCATGAGGCATGGCTGATTGACTCAGGTGAATCCTTTCACTTCACTCCCCACAGAGAGTGGTTTTGTGAGTATGAGAAATATAATGGTGGTGATGTCTTCTTAGGGGATGATAGGAAGGCTAGAATCGTTAGTCGTGGAAAAGTAAAGTTGAAGTTGCAAGGTGGAAGGGTTAGAATACTTCCGAGTGTTCTGCATATTCCTGCATTGGCCAGAAATCTGATTTCCATAAGCAAGTTGGATGATGCAATTTTAAAAATAGTGTTCGAGAAGGATACCTACAAGATGGTTTGCAGAGCACTAGTATTGATGTCGGGAGTTCAGATTGGAACTCTATACAAGCTGCAAGGTAGCACTGTTGTTGATGGGTGCAACAGTTCTGTGGTTCTTGAAAGTGGAGCAAAAAATCTAATGGTCTTTGGAGAGAAGACCATGCTATGGCATTAAAGACTTGGACATATTGGAGAGAAGGGCCTTTGAATACTTCATGGTAAAGATATGGTAGAAGGTATGAGTAATAGCTCTCTGGATTTTGATTTTCATGAAAAATGTGAATATGGGAAGCAGAATCAGGTGAGTTTCCCCTCTGGTGGTAAGAGGGCGAAACAAATATTAGAACTTGTGCACAGTGATGTGTTTGGACCTGTGAAGGTTCCATCACTGGGTAAGTCTATGTAATTGTGTCATTTATAGATGACTTCTCAAGGAATACATGGATATATTTCCTTAAGAAGAAATCTAAAGTCTTTGACAGGTTTAAAGAATTTAAGGCTGTAGTGGAAAACCAAATAGACAAGAAGATAAAGGTGTTGAGGATAGATAACGGTGGAAAATTTTGCAGTAAGGAATTTGAAGAATTATGTAAGAAGTGTGGTATAGCACGAAAGAAGACTACTACATATACACCTAAGAAAAATGGAGTTGTAGAAATAATTAACAAGACGTTGATAAAAAAGGCAAGAAGCATGCTCAGTGGTGCTAGGCTAGGACATGAATTCTGGGTAGAGGCGGTGGAGACAGCATGTTACCCGGTCAACAAATCACCTTCATCAACATTGGAGGATAAGACTCTACAAGAGGTATGGATTGGTAAGAAACCCTCTCTTTCACATTTGAGGGTATTTGGATGTGATGCATATGTACATGTTCCAAAGGAGAAAAGAACCAAGTTGGATAATAAATCTGAAAAGTGCATCTTTATTGGGTATAAGGATGGTTTAAAGGGTTATAAGCTTTGGAACCTAGTAACAGGGAAGGTTGTGTATAGCCAAGATGTGGTGTTTAGAGAGGTGAAAGATTTTATTAAACATGAAGTCCCATCAAAGGAACCTGAGAAGATAGAGTTTGAGCTAAAGGAGGAAGAATCAAACTCTACAACAGAGGAGGAATTAGAAGATAAAGAGCCATAAACTCTAGGTGTGAGAAGATCAGTTCGAGAAAGAAGGAAGCCAAAAAGGTATAGTCCATCCACTTTCTGTTCAAATCTTGCTTTATATATTACTGAAGATGATCCCAAAACTGTGAAGGAATCAATAGATTCAGAGGATGGAAAAATCTAGAAAGAGACCATGGTTGATGAAATGGAATATTTGCACAAAAATGAGGCTTGGGATCTAGTGGATTTGTTGGTTGGAAGGAAACCCATTCGCAAAAAATGGGTGTTCAAGAAGAATACAAATGTAGAAGGAAAGGTGGAGAAATACAAAGCTCGGTTGGTAGCAAAAGGTTATTCCTAGGTGCCAGGAAATGATTTTGGTGATATCTTTTCTCCTGGTTCCAAGGTAGCTTCTATTAGATTACTTTTATCTGTCGTTGTTGCTTTTGATTTTGAGGTAGAATAGATGGATGTGAAGACAATATTTCTTCATGGGGATGTGGAAGAGGAGATCTACATGAAGCAACCTGAAGGTTTTGTGTTGAAGGGTAAGAAAGAACCGGTATGCAAGTTGAAGAAGTTTTTGTATGGGTTAAAACAGTCACCAAGGATGTGGTATCAGAAATTTGATACATTTATATGGGGAATTGGTTTCACCAAAAGCAAAGCAGATCACTGTGTGTATTTTAAATTAATTGGTGACTATGTTATTTATTTGGTCTCGTATGTGGATGATATGTTTCTAGTTGGAAATGACAAAGAAATTATCCAGGATTTGAAGACCCAATTGTCCTTCAAATTCGACATGAAAGATCTTGGTGTTACAAGCTATATTTTGGACATGGAAATTAAAAGGGATCAGGCAAAGAGGAAGCTCTAGTTAATCCAGAGGAAGTATGTTAAGACGATACTGTAGAGGTTTAATATTCAGGATAGTAAACCGGTGAAGATTCCTATTCCTGTAAGTGTGAAGTTATCTGTTGAACAATGTCCCAAGACACAAGAAGAGGAAGAGGACATGTCCCATGTTCCATATGTAAGTGAAATCGGTAGCTTGATGTATGTGATGGTCTGTACTAGACCAAACATTGCACATGTAGTGGGAGTATTGAGAAGGTTTATGTCAAAACCAGGAAAGAAGCATTGGACAGAAGTGAAGCGGGTTTTTAGGTATTTATGTGGCACTAGTGATTATGGTTTGTGCTACCAAGGAAGACCGGGATTGGACAAAGTTTTGGATATCCATGGCTTTGTTGATGTAGACTGGGCTGGAGATCTGGATAAGATAATATCTATAAGTGGGTATGTGTTTAACCTATTTGGAGGTGCAGTCAGCTGGATGAGTAAGAAACAATCTAAAGTAGCATTATCAACTACAGAGGCAGAATACATGGCAGCCACTCATGCAAGCAAGGAAGTAGTTTGGTTGCAGAGATTGTGTTCAAGTATGGGGTTAGTACAAGGAGCTATAAGGATAGACTGTGACAGCTAAAGTGCAATTTTCTTGGAAAAGCACATTGATGTTCAGTATCACTTTGTGATTGATATGATAGAACAAAAAAAAGGTGTTGCTGGTAAAGGTGGACACTTTGAAGAATACTACAGATGCATTGACAAAATCTATGAGCTCTGAGAAATTCTCATGGTGTAGAGAAACAATGAGTGTTACAGGGCTGGACTAAGCTCTCCTATGGCCCCCTGTGGAAAGAAAACAATAAGTGGGAGAATGTTGGGTTGTGTTATATTCTTCCACGACTAGCCCACATAGTTAACCGAGGGGTTAGAGGGGGGGCGGAGCCCCCCCTTCGTTGCGCTAATTGCACAGCGGAGGGCTCAAAGGGTGATCCAGGTGGATATTGGTGGCCACCTGCCAAGTCCATCTGGACCCCCATCATTGTCTCTTTCAGCATTTTCAGTTTCCCTTAATTATAGCACAACTTACTATTTTTAGTAGTTTTTCGGGTCCTGAACTTCCGGAGCCGTTTTGAGGCCCTAAACGACGTTTTTTGGGAAATCTGGGGGCAACATGGGTCCCTGGACCAATGTTGCCCTTCCCAAAGTGGTAGTTCTCGGATAGATCTTTCTAACGAGCTATCATATGCGTCAAACGGAGATCGTATGCGAAAGT
Source organism: Pinus taeda (assembly GCA_000404065.3). Classification (NCBI taxonomy): domain Eukaryota; kingdom Viridiplantae; phylum Streptophyta; class Pinopsida; order Pinales; family Pinaceae; genus Pinus; species Pinus taeda. The sequence continues at coordinate 17,497 of APFE031042646.1, forward strand.
TACGACCCCGGGAAATTGATGTACCAATTTACCTAAAACGGGGCCCACAATTTGGCGTTTCATCTTCTAAGGGTTGGTCTTGGAATGTGAAGGGTTTTCCATTGTTTCTCAATAATAAATAGGCCTTCGACCCTCATTGTAACACAAGTTCGGAACAATTCAGAGACATGTAGCCACACATCTCTTCTCAGAGATAAGCTACCATCGTCCTAGCTGGTTTATTTCCATTTATGGTTGTAAGCATATTTCGGTATTTTCCATTAATGAAATGAAGTATTATTTCCACTGCGTCTCTTTATTTATGGTTATCGCATCTCTGTATTTATGGTTATCTCTGTAATCTATTGCGTTCCTGTTTAAATCTGGATCAGTGGTATCAGAGCGGTCTGTTTTTTTCTCGGTTTTTCTTTGCATGTCCCCAACGAGGTCAGGATATAAGGAGTTAGGGCTTGAACTGGTCGAACCTCTGCAAGACCAGCCTCGCAAATCCCGACGGCCTCCCATGGCAGATGAGAAGAAAGACGGCGGGGCAGGAGATCCTATCAAAATCCTGCTCGAAGAAGCCCTCGAGCGATAACGGAACGCGATGATGGATAGTTTTGCGCAGATCCTTCAGCGACTACCTAGAGGTGACGCATCGGCTTCCAGCAACGACTCTGGAAATGCCACGCCCTTTAAGGTACAAGTTAATTTTGAAATCCCCATCTTCGAGGGTAAAATAGACGCAGATGCCGTAGATAAATGGCTAAATCTGCTAGATGGGTATTTCTCTGTTCATGAATTTTCAAGTCGGGAAAAAATTGTTTTCGCTCTTCTCAAAGCAGCCCCCCACGTCAAGGACTGGTGGGAAACCTACTGCGAGCAGAAGGATGAAAGTACAGGCTCACTGTTTTCAGCCATACCCACTTGGAATGATTTTCGGAATGCCATCAAGGAGCAGTACTACCCTGTCAAAAGCTATGAGGACAAATACATCAGATGGACCACGCTACGGCAGGGACGAGACCAAGATGTGTCTGAGTTCACAAACATTTTTCACACCCTTCGCACACAGTTGGGTATCAAAGATTCTGAGTTGCATCTGGTACTCAAATACCGCGGCTGCCTACATAGGTACATCCAGGAAGAGATGGAGTTCTTGGACATCTCTTCACTCGGCACAGCATATCGATATGCTGTCAAAATCGAGCAGAAGTTAAAACAGAAGAAGCGAGACTTTGGATCTGCGAATCAGAAGACCAAAGGACAAAGCCAAGGCGGGGTGACCCAAGACAACCCATCCAAGCCACAAGAAAATAACAACACCACGAAGCCGAAGAAGGACACAGGAAAGTGGTGTGATTTCCACAAGAGTCCCACTCATAACACAAGTGAGTGTCGGACCAAGCAGTCATTGGTAGCCGAGTTGAAGGCTTCCGAATCAGATACATGTTACGACCCTGAGCCAGAACCCGACAAGGGGAATGGTAAAGGGAAGCAGATCATTGATGCGGATCCCAGTGCCACTGTTGCCACTGCCAAGATCCAGAAGAATGACCCCGAAGAGCCAGAGGAGGGGGAACGTCTTTTCCACTCACAGATGTGGGTGAAGGGTTTGCCGCTGCAATTCATTGTCGACAGTGGCAGCCAAAAGAACCTTATTTCAGCAGAGGTCGTGAAGCAGTTGGGCCTACCGACTACACCACACCCACACCTGTACAGTATCGGGTGGCTTCATGAAGGACCAGATCTCAAAGTTCGCCAGCAGTGCCGCCTTCCCTACAGCATCAAGCCCTTCACAAACGAGGTATTGTGTGATGTTACACCTCTGGATGTTTGTGATGTACTCTTAGGCCAGCCATACTTATGGAGGCGACATGCTGTGTATGAGTCAAGGCCTCGTGCTGTCATTATTTCTTTGAGTAATTCATTATACAGGATACTAGAGGTAGTCCCACCTACTGCCACCTCTTTGATCACTGCTAAGAAAGGCAGCAAGCTCATATCACAGACCAAGAAATTCATCTGTATGGATCGCTCCCAAAGTAAGGGGAAGATTGTTGCTACATCCATGACCCCCACAAAGGGTTCCTCCATGCAGCAGCAGCAGCAAAGGGATACAGTCATGACAGAACACAGTAACAACTTCTCCTCACCCACAGGGATACCACACAAGTTTCAGGTGGGCAACAAAGTTTGGTTGCATCGACAGAAAGAACACCTTACCAGAACCCATCAGAAGCTCAGACCACTCCGACAAGGTCCTTACAGTAGTACCAAGGCTATGGGGAACAATGCTTTGAAGCACAACATTCCTCCATTCCTTCGCCTGCACCAAGTGTTGAATGTGGACCGTCGTCGACCATGCTTCCCACCATTGCTGGACACATCAGAGATTGCAGGACAAGTTCAGAGATGGAGGAACTCAACGCAATGGGGACCATTGCTTCCTAAGGGGGGAGGAATGATTCAGGTGGATGTTGGTGGCCACCCACCTATCCCATTTGGACCCCCGCAACTGTCTCTTTCAGTTTTTCAGTTTCCATAATTGTATCACAATTTACTATTTTTAGTAGGTTTTTCGGGTCCTGAACTTCCGGAGCCATTTTGAGGCCCTAAACGACGTCTTTTGGGAAATCTGGGGGCAACATGGGTCCATGGACCGATGTTGCCCTTCCCAAAGTGGTATTTCTCGGATAGATATTTCTAACGAGCTATCATACGCATCAAACAGAGATCGTATGCCAAAGTTACGACCCCGGGAAATTGATGTACCAGTTTACCCAAAACAGGGCCCACAATTTGGCGTTTCATCTTCTAGGGTTAGGTTTTGGAATGTGAAGGGTTTTCCATTGTTTCTCAACAATAAATAGGCCTTCGAGCCTCATTGTAAGACATTTTAGAATAGTTCAGAGGCATGTAGCCTCCACATCTCTTCTCAGAGATAAGTTACCATCGCCCTAGCTGGTTTATTTCCAATTCTGGTTGTAAGCATATTTCAGTGTTTTCCATTAATGGAATGAAGTACTATTTCTGCTGCATCTTTGTGTATATGGTTATCTCTGTATTTTGTTGTGTTCCTGTTTAAATCTGGATCATGCATGGCCATGTTTTTTTTCCTTTTTCTTTTTTTTGTAGTTTTCCTTATGATTGTCAAAATGGATTTAATTTTTTCAATGTTGCCCTTTGTTTTCCTCTTGAAATTCCCCTTTGATTTTCACGATTTCCATTCAATTTTCATGCTTGGGGACCTGGGACAAATCAATTGAATATGGTATGGAGGCCATGAAGTTCTTGAAGAGAGATTTGAATAGGACCAACATAAAGTATGGCCTGAAAGAGGCCCTGCACATAACTAAGGCACGTGAATGAAACAAGGAAGGTTGGAAAGGGGGGGAGCATCATATAATTGACATGAATAATGACTTGTTGAGATGGTTCTAAGTAATAAGGAGCTCTAATCTGGGTGATGAGCTTGGGAAAAAGTGGCCATAATTGGAATATGTTGGATAATTACTCTTGAACATGAGAATGTGCATAGATAAAAATGTAAGGGGTTGGACAATTACTCTTGAACATGAGAATGTGCATAGATAAAAATGTAAGTGGTTGGACAATTGTTGCATAACGATATGTGAAGCTAAAAGGTAAAGGGAGGAATTATGGAAGAGAATTCCACTAACTAATGCATACTTTTCTTAATATACATTGGGAGTGATATAAACCTTAGTTTTACTTGACATAAGTAAATATTTTTTAGATCCATGACTGAGTGGATGACATTATTACAACTAATGGGTTGGATGGGTCCATAGGAAAAATGTTGGGCATACTTACCTATGGTTTTATGCATGGTTTTCGCACATGGTTTTGGGCGCGATGGTTTTCAATCCATGGTATTGGATGCTTCAGTATGTATATATATGTATTGTAACATTGAAAGGAACATAATGAAAAATCAATCTGGTAGTCCCGATTTTGGGATCCAGGGGAAAATCTCTATGTATATTTGTTTTATGTGTTATTTTCTCGCTATTTTTTTATTTTTATTTTTTGTTTTAGAATTCGTATGAAGGTAATTTTTGTACAGGGTTAAAACATACATTTGGTATTAGATCTATTTTGGCTTCAAGGGGATTTGGTGGGAGATCTGCAGGGTCGATTCTGGTGGTGAAAGAAGATGGCGAGCAATGGAAAGATAGAGATCAAGAAATTTAATGGTCAGAGTTTTAAGTTATGGAAACTCAAGCTAGAGGATCTGTTGGTAGATAAAGATCAACAATCGCGGTAGATCTAGGTACTAAACCAACAAGAGTGTTTGATGAAGAATGGAATAAGTTGGATCGGAAGGCATAGAGTCTCAGATTCAGTATTTCTGAATGTATTAAGGGAAGCTATGATGAAGGCTTTGTGGGACAAGTTAGGGACTTTGTACTAATCTAAGTCTCTGGTGAATAAACTGTTCCTACGGAAAAAGCTGTATAACCTGAGGATTAGAGATGGAGACTCGGTGATAGAGCATCTGAACACATTTAATACTATGGTAAGTCAGTTATTATCTGCTGATATTAACATTTTAGATGAAGATAAATGCATCAGTTTGTTGCGTCCTCTACCAGATTCGTGGGATAGTCTGGTTATTGCAATAGGTAGCAATGCAACTGCCTTTTAGTTTCATGAAATAGTCTCGTCCTTGCTGATGAAGGAGATGAGATGTAAAAATATTGAGAGCCAGAATGGTGATGCCTTGTTTGTATGAGGATGGTCCTAGAACATAAACAAAAATAAGTCATCGAGTGGGAGATCTAAATCTCCAGGAAAACTTGTAAAGGTGTGCTGGAAATGCGAAAAGGAAGGGCACTTCAAAATTGACTGCAAATCTAAAGCTCTTGAAAAAGGAAAGGGATCTGATGAAAGGGTTTTTCAAGGGTCATTCTTGTGGAAGGATGATTGTTTAAATCTATTTAATGCATATATGAATGGTATATAAAGATTCCCAGTTGCATGAAGAATCAATTGGGAAGAAAGTAGCTCTAGCTTAATTATGATTTTAACATCATGTGAATATTAATATTATATTATTCCCATGGTTACATTAAGAATATGGAATGTTGAAGGTCTTATCATCAGATAGGGAGCAATGTCATCTACAACATGTTGGAACAAGAATGGGAAATTAAAGGGACCACATAAACAAAATTTGGACTATGGGTGCACACGATAACTTAGATATTTGCCTTGGTTGCAATAAACAATATAAGAGAGTATATACTCAACCTTTGAAACAAGCAAGTAATTCGACACTGTGAAGCACACAATTGCAATGTATATAAGATACTTTCACAGGCGAGAAGAGAAAAAGTGAGTCTTTTGAGGAAAAGTAATAGTACTATCTAAATAAAGACACAAGAGAGCATATAAAGAATTGTTAATTAACTTTCAAAATAGTTCACAAGGTAAAAACCACCATAAAAGCAAGTAACAATACACATTCAACAAGATATATGCCAAAGCCAATGAAATAATTCATTTTCTTTAACATATATGAATATAAATATATACCACAAACATTAAAAGAATAGTCTTACAAAATTTACGATACATGCATGAAAGTGCGCAGACTCTGAGAGCTTGAAATACTAAGTGAAAGTTCCAAGACACATGATTACAATTTTGCAACACTAGCCCCAATAGTGGAACATTAAGTCACCATTTTCTCCTGCAAAGAATGATCTTCTCTCCTATGCGAAGCTAGATAAGCCAAAGTGAAAAGCATTTTTTCTTGAGCTATGAGGGTGTATTTATAATAAATGAGGTGACTCTCCACCTTCCTTGTAACTCTTGACCCTCCCTCATGACTCTTGAGCTCCCATGTGACTTTTCAAATTCCTATGTGACCTTTGAGATTATACATGACTTAAAAATTTCTTACTGACTTTTCACATTCCATGTGGGACCCTTGGGATTCAACACATTTTACATTTTCTCATTTTTGAAATTACATAATTACATTCCACAAATAATGTGGAAAAAATACATGAAACCAAACAATACTCTTGTGTTGACACTTTAAAAAGCCATAGTTGGGTGACTCTGACATGAGACCTGATGGAAATGTATTTATGTGAGGCCCCTTTATCCATTGCTTTGTCTTCAACTTTTGATAATTAATCTAGGATGTGCTTCACCTTCACCCTCCAAAGGGTCTAGATGAGTGTTGGAACCTTCTAAGTCAATTCGAGGTGCCATTTCTCTTTAGTGGTCCAAGATTCCTTTACTCTTGCATGACATCATCTTTGTGTCTTGTCTCCATGAGCATCCATCTTGTAACCTCTTTTTGCTAATCTCCCTGAGTATCATCTTGTAATGGTAGGATGACATCAGCTGCAAATGAATTTAATTTATGACAAGACAACATTAATCCCATAATCACCTATTCTATATATGTTTTTTCATGTAACATTTTGACTGTGATGGGACATTTAGCAAGCACTGAGAGAAATGGGCTTAGGAATTACACATTTGAGCACTGCAGGGACCAAAGGATGACGATGTTGTCCACTGAAGCTACATAATGTGCAATAAGGGAAGGCTCATCAAGGTTCTATGCAGTGGGCAAGCCTAGGAGATAAGGTTGATTGACTTACTTAATGAGGATGTGCAATGCGCAGTGCTCAAGGAAGAGGAGACATGGATTGCACAATTGAGCTCTATAAGGACTAAGGGATAACCCTATTTTTCACTAGAACTATGCAATGCGCAATGGAGTTAAGGTAGGACAAAGCATTGCGTAGTTGAGAAAGTGAAGGAGCCAAGGGAGGCAAGGTTGTGCACTGTAATTGAGTAGTTCCCAGTAATTGAAGAGGAGCGCAACAACCTTGATTTAAAATATACAAATAATTACATCAATTTATATGATTAATAATCAACACCCAATTATTCATCTATTTAACATAGAATTTTTGAAAAAAATGAGCAGCAGGGAAAATTTTAAGAACCACCCTAAATTTATATGCATAATAAATGTGTGAATCCCAATGATACATAGGAAAAATGGGAGGCGATTTTATCAATAATATAATATGTATATATAATTTTTTTGGCAAATCTCTCACTAGATTATATTATCTTGTAAAGTCATTGTTATAGACATATTTGGGCACTGCAACACCAATCTTATATGTCCATAAACCAAGGGCTTCTAAGTCCCTAAAAGTGTTGTTTCATACCCTAAAGGAACAAGGTCAGCTGATTACATCATCTCACAGAAGTTCTCCATGAAAAACTGCTCAGAATTGGTCAAAAATGGACCATCTCACTTTCTCCATGGTCAAAGTGCGATGCATCCCACCTAATGCACACGGGGGGTGCGATGCATATTGGAAAGCCCTTCTATGGGGTGTGATGGGAGAGAGTAGACAAATGGCAAAGACAGTCTGCAAGGTGGATGATCATGGAATCTTCCAGAAACTTCTCTTGTGACACTTGCCTCTCTGAATTCACTCAAGGATGAGTAAGAGATCATGAAATCTCCAAGTGGAATTGAGAACTATCAGAGAAATGACACTAATAAAAAACCCAGAGGCTGACTCACCCACCTGCAAACATCTATATATGGATCCCTCATCCTAGAGATCCAGAGGCTGGAATTTTGCATCTTGTAAGGAAGTGTTGTTGGTTTCTTTGTGGAACATCATAGTGTTGGGTTATCTAGCTTTTCATGAGGTGAAGAAGGGATTTCATGCTGGGAGGATGGCGCTGGGTTAGATCAATGGGTTGTACTCCTCTCTTCTACCACTTCTATCAATAAAGATATTTGAGTTTTCCTCCATATTCTTGTATGTCTGAGTTGATAAATGCATTTGTATGGTCAATATATGTCTGATCCTATATTGTTTATGATTGTAGATCTCTATGATTTGATTGTATTATGTTGCTTTGACTCTACAGGTGTTCTTTGAAGCAGGACAAGAGAGGAAGGAGTAGCAAAGATCTGTCAAAGGGGAGAGGAAACAAGCAAGAAGCCAAGCAGAACACTGAGGTTGGTACTCTCTGCTTCTCTCTCATCTACTTCTCATAAAGGAAAACACAAGTAACTTTAGTTTGTTTGTTTCTAAGATAGCTACCCATCTTAGTGGGACTAGCAGCTCTGAATGGACACTAGTTTTCCCGATAACAAAATGGCGACTCCACTGGGGAACAAATAGCTTGTTTGCTCGTTTCTAGTTTGTTTACTTTATAAACTACAGAGGGAGCCTGAAGTTATGGCAGCTAGCCTTCGAATTGCGTTTGCTATGCAACTGCAAAGAAGATAAACGCTTCTTCAGTCAATCTCCAGGTTAGTTTATGAATTAAATATCTGACTTGCAAACATCCTAAGTGCCCTGGTTGTGGCTCAAGTAACCTCATTAGATAAGCCCTTATGTTTTGTATTTAGTGACTATCATTAGCTCAACCTAAATCCCTGAAATGAGCTGCAAACTGTGACCAAAAACCAAGTTAAAGTCTCATCCCTAGACCATCACACTGTCTCCTTTTGACAGTCTGGATGCATCGCACCTCCCGTGTGCTGTAGGTGAGATGCATCCCTGTTTCCCTGTGTTATAGGTGCGATGATCAGATAAGACTGTTTCTGCCTCCAGATTTTGGTTTTTCTTCATTCTCTTTAGCTTTATTCAGGAGTTTTGCTGTCTATGATCAATATACCACTGTTGAAACTCCCTTCCTTTGCATTATTCAGCCTCCATTGTACAAAGAATTGTGAATGTTTTTATGTATTTCTCGCCATTTACAGTTCTCCTTTACAAACAGTAGCTTAATCGAACTGTTGTCTTTTGATTTGAAAGTGTCGCAAGTGTAGTTTTAAGTCAAAGAAAAGAATCCTCCTCTTTTTGATAGTCAATTACACCGGTACTGTTGTATTTGATTTGAATTAATAGTATTTCAAGTGTTGAAAGCAGTTTTCAATTCAAAATTGCAAAGTGTCGTTATTATCTTCCTTCCGTCTTTTGAAAAGAAAATTGTTAGTACTGTCACTTTGAAAAGATAATTCAGATTTATACTTAGCATTCTTTTTGTCATTCACACATTAAGAAAGAAAAAAAACAAATACATGCATGTGCATTTGCATTTAGACTACTTGTGGAGATTGATTTAGGACAGTGCATCTTAGTGTGTGCTCTATGCTCTATGTTGAAAGAATTTCGCTTCTCTTTCCTTAGTAGCTAGGATTTTCGTTGCAAAAAGAGAAAGTAAACGTTTGTTTATCATCTTAGATTGCATATTTAGGAGTTGTATATCTACATCATGTCGTGAACCTTAAAGGCAAACTTCTTAAGAAAGATCAACTGTAAAATAAATTTCAATAAACATAAAAACGCTTTGGAACCTAACGCACAACATTTAGAAGTCTAGGCTAGAGACGTATTCTAGCGTCGTAAAGCTTGGTAACTATCGCTTTCATCATAGATTGGGTGATTCCTCCTCTTTGAGATGACAAGTGCCAATACAGACTTGTGCTCCCATGTACCGTTGAATATATATTGGGAGACCACAATAGTATTTATCCTTTATCCTTAGGAAGCCGTGTTTGCTGCCTTATCGATCATAATGCACTGAACACAACATTTGGGAAGATTGACTGCGATATCATAAAAAGTATTCTGCAATTTTGCGATTAGTTTGGTAATCCCTCTGTCTAGATTTCTAGAGTAGTCACTTTCATTCATTTTCAGACTCTTTAAAAGAAAAGGTCCATTTAAGCACTTGTTACTTCAGGCTCATTAAAAATCAAAGGTGACTAGAGTCATCTTTAGCTTTTTATCAACTCTTAAAAATTGAAAAATCAAGTTGTGTCAAAGCATCATAAAATTCATTTAATTCAGAATAAAATTTTCCCCTTTTTATTTTGAGTTGATCAAGTAATCCGCAATCGTGGAAGAGAGTCAATCAAAACCTCGTCGTTCGTGGAGACTAACGAGTCAACCGTCTTTGACTCCGGAAATGAAACCATTCCAGGCCAAGCGAACTCGTTTAACTTGGTCAAAGTCTCCTAGTTTGTTTGAAGCTTGTGTTTCAACATCCTCAGAGAATCCGGTTACTCCAACGATTTCTGGTATCCCCGCCTCTATAGAAGAAGTTCCGCAGCTACAAGAGGACATTAGAACTGATCCTAGTGTAATGGTAAACACTTCTATTCCTGAACCAACTCCGTCTGGGGTTGATTCAGAAGGTGTTACCCCTCCGACATCTGTCGCTGCAGAGTCTATCCCTTCTTCGGCACTAGAAATATTTTATGGACATGACGGTCTACCTCTTCTGCCTGGACTGATTGTTATAGAAGAAATTGTGGAGGATCTTCCATCTAGTACTCCATTGCATTTTGGAACTGGGATCCACTTATATCCTTCTACTTCAGAAGATAGTCTCCCTTCATTGTAAGTTCCTGTAGAAACGCTAGGAAGTCTTTTGGATAGACTCGATATGTCTGGACAGCCATCGACATCTAGGACTATGTCATCCGATACAGTAGCAGCATAACCTTCTGTCGCCACTCCAACAATGTTCGCTGGTATACCATTTGTCCCAACTAGCTCTCAACTGCTAGAGGAAGTCCACCCAGGGACTATTTCGATAGTATGGTCTGTTGCTGTTTGTTCATCTGGAATAATATCTGGAATTTCTGATGTTAAGTCTCAGCAAATTGATCCTTTGCAATAGTATCAATTTGGGATATCCGGTCTCCAAAGGCCAATATTTCCTTTGAGCACTGGATTGCCGCCATATGGGGGGTAGTATGCCCTTTCATTGTTCCCTCCGGCAGAACAACCATATGAGAGTTCACAACAGATTAGGGTCAAGCTGGAATTACATCCAGTGGTTGGGTGCCAATACTGCCTCAACGGCCAAGAGTTGTATATTCAATGCAACCAAGTCTACCTGTGTCGAATATCCCCACTACATCGGCTATGGTGACGGTGTCGTAAGTACAAGCGTTGCCTGTTGTATGCCAACCTCAAGTTTCTTAGGTCGTAATACAACAACCTCTTGTCTGCATGACACAACCACAATTTCCGATTAGTGGCTCCTTAACTGGAGCGAATCAGGCTCAAACAGGTACTATTACCCCTCATCTTGGTTAGCCAACCAATATTGGACAACAACAAATGGATTCACGACCATGGTTGGTACAATATCAACAACCGCAATTCCAACAAGCTTACCGAGGACCTGAGCAACAAGGCTTTGCAAGTAATGGGCAGCGATATATTGAAAACGGTCACTATCAATCATATCATAATGGTTATGCCCATCAACCTTATCAAAGTTATCAACATCAGATACATTATGCTGGTATGCAAAGACCCACTGTTCAGGCGATCCCCTCTTATCCTGGGTATGCTTCGCCAAAACTGAATCAACAATTTCCCTTCGTAGCAACTTTAGAATTACCATATCTGAATTAGCTAACAAATGATCCAATTTCTAATGCCCCTTGGTGGCGGGATATTCCTCATAAACTTCCGTTAGATATTCTAACTTCAATGGAAATCTGGGTGAAGATCCGTCGAATCATGTGAAGACCTTTCATCTGTGGTGTTCGTCCAAAACTCTCAATGATGATTCAATTAGGCTTTGCCTTTTTCAGCAAACGTTAACTGGTCCGGTAGCAAAATGGTACATCGAATTACCTAGAGCTTCATTCGATAACTTCAGCGCCCTTGCCACCACCTTTTTAACCCATTTTCAGTTACCCATAAGGTACGAAATAGGAACAGAGCTTCTTACCAATTTTAAGCAGATGATAACCACTCACATATCTGATCATATTCATGAGTAGCGGCATTGTTGTCGAATGGTGAAAACATATGTTCTGATCAGCTGCTAGCTGAATGGTTTATTAAGTCATTGTTACCTTCTATTACAGAAGATGTGGCTAAAGGGGGGTTTGTCATTGAAGAGCAAGTCATCGCTCGTGCGCAATATCTAGACTTGATCTATACTTAGTCTGGCATGCTCTATGATAAGATCCCTGATGCTCCTAGACCAGAGTTTTCCGTTCCTCCTCCTCCTAAATCAAACGAAGACTCTCATGCCAGCGATGGCGTGATAGGTACAACAAGGACGAAAACCACAAAGCCTACATCTAAGAAAGCCCACACGGTTTCCAGTCAAAATGAAAATGAAGAACTTCTTGCCTTAGAGGTTAATGCCATGTCGACCGACAAGGGCAAAGAACTGAAGCAACCAGAGGGCAAGAAGAAAGGGAAAAGCAAAAAGATGAAACAGGACGATTCGTCTCCTGAAAATCTTCTGCAAACCCTTCTAGACGAAGGAAACCCAGTCACCCATGCTTTATATGTGATGAGGATCATTGGACGAGAGATTGTCCACATAAAGCTGAGATTAAGAAGTTCTTCATAAACTGAAAAACCTCGGTGGTATTGACTGATCCATTTCCAAACCTAGAAACCAATCTGGTTGCTAGCGACAATGCTTCCCCATCCCAAGTGCTTATGTTGTCCATTTCGAAACAACAAAATGATGCTTTGATATCAACAAGGAATAAATATTACAGGAATCCATAGATGTCGAACAACAAGGCTACTGAGCTAACGGTAAAGCTGCCAAAGGGAGTAGTACACAAATCGACATTTAATCCTCGTGCTAGAGTAGCAAAAAATTATAATATAGTAGAGGACCTGGCCCAATCGCCGTCCTCTATGTCAACACTTGAGGTACTGCAAAATTTTCCCTCCCAAAAGCAGGCTCTATTATAAGCAATAGGTGGGATTGACCCAGTGGATTCCAATCTCATGGCCTTTAATCATAAAGGATATGAACCCCAATTACCAACTCAACTTGCTTTCCTCATTCAAGTGAAAGCCCTCAGAAAAAATGTTCATCGAACAATTATTGATGAGGGGGCATCTATCTGCATTATGATAATGAGTTGTTGGAAAACTTTAGGATCACCACCCTTGTCACGATTGTTAACGACGATAAAGCATTCGATGGACAAACATACACCCCGTATGGGATTTTAAGTAATTTGCAAGTTGAACTGGGGGGAAAAATTGTAGAAATTGATGTTGAAGTTATCGATGGAAACCTCGATTACAAAATCCTACTGGGAAGGCCTTGGATTTATGCTATGGCTGCTGTTGTTTCGACATATTTTAGAATGATTGCATTTCCTTTTCAAGGAGGAATTACGATCGTCAACCAACAAACCTTTCTCCCCAACAGTTCACAAGTTATGAGAAGCATTCCGATGATCTACAGAAGCTCTCAATCGCTTCAAAATATCGGAGTAGGCCTATTAAAAGACCCTACATTGATGGGTAATTTTGCCCTACCATCTCCAAAAACTCTGGCGGAAGTGGTCATGGTGGGAACCTGCAATATGGTATCTTTTATTCAGAGGATTTCCGAACATGATATTAGCAAGGATCATCGCCAGGTTTTGCCTCCAAGCCCCATGGAAATATTGTAGCAATCAATGTTCTTGGCCTGGATGGCAAACCCAAAGCATCGCCCATCGGGAATTTGGGTAGATAGTTCTAAGGAATATGGTACCTCTTCAGATCCTTGGTCGCATGTACATTCTACAGATGAAGGAATCGTTCAGTCGATGATGATAGGAGAGGCACCATTGGAAGATTTCCACCATCGTTCCCATCTTCTGGATTACAACGAAGATTCTTCCAGTGACCTTAATCATCCTTTAGTTTTTGATTTCCTATCAAATACTGTAAATACGGTGGATTCCGAGCAAAACCTGTCCAATATTGAAGAAACTATCACCGTAAATATCTTGACCAAACCAGATGTTGTAGAGAATATTCATGTCGGCAAATCTTGTTCTTCATCAGAACTGGAAGTATATTACGCTCTCTTTCGCGAGTTCAGAGATGTCTTTGCATGGTCATATGAAGAAATGCCAGGCATTGGCTCAAGCATAGTTGAACATGAAATTAATATGTATCCAGATGTCAAACCGGTATGACAACGGCTTCGACAGGTGCACCCGAAGCAAGCCGTTGCCATTAAGGCAGAAGTTGAGAAACTTTTACATGCTAGTTTCATTTACCCAGTTCCTCTAACTGATTGGGTATCGAATATTGTTCCTGTGACGAAAAAGCAAGGAACAATTAGAGTATGCGTCGATTACAAGGATGTAAATCAAGCTTGTCCAAAGGATAACTACCCTACACCCTTCATCGACCAGATAATTGATGAATGCGCGAGATGCAAAATCTTTTCATTTATGGATGGATTTTCTGGGTATAATCAAATAAATATCTGCCCATAGGACCAGTCAAAGACTGCATTTATTTTTCCATGGGGCACATTCGCGTACTGTAAGTTACCTTTCGGTTTAAAGAATGCAGGGGCAACCTTTTAGAGGGCAATGAATTATGCCTTCCATGACATCAAGAACATCGTTCAACGATATCTCAAAGATCTTCCGGCTCATTCGCAAAGGTTGACCGATCATCCGCAGCATTTGAGAGCTATATTTCTATGTTGCCGACACTACAAGATACGACTCAATCTGCACAAGTGTGTGTTTTGTGTCGGTCCTAGTCATTTACTTGGCTTTGTGGTCTCAAAGGACAGGATTCATATCGACCCATGTAAGGTTTAGGCAATCATCGATCTACCTCCACCTTCAAATTTGCTTCAGATTCAGAAGCTCCAAGGGAAAGCAAACTTTCTAAGGAGGTTCATTCCAAATTACGCCGAACTTGCTAAAGGTTATACGCGTCTTTTGAAAAAAGAGGTGTGCTGTAATAGATACGACCATCACAATGGTTTTAGTTCAAGAACACGATGGAATCGAACATCCTGTGTATTATTTAAGTAGAAACTTAAATGATACAGAAAGTAAGTACTCCTATGTTGAAAAGCTGGCTCTCGCAGTTGTTCAAGCAGTAAAGAGATTTCGACACTATATCCTCTTTCGCAAAACTACCATTTTTTCAGATTGCAACCCAATGACTTACATCTTGTTGCGACAGTTGCTTGGGGGCAAATATTCAAAGTGGATAGCTATTTTGCAAGAGTTTGATCTGGAATTCGTAAAATCCAAATCAAAGAAATCTCTGGTTTTCGCGGAGTTACTATGTGACTTCCCATCATCGTCCAACGATTCAACATCCAAAGCATTAATCGTGGATGAATCTTTGTTTTTGATGTTGTCGAGTGATCCGTGGTATGGAGATATAATGATCTATCTCCAAACCCAAACATATAGGCCTAATACCTCTCACTCAGAACAATGACGTACTCGATACCAAGCAAAAGACTACATCATCGTTGGTGATACACTTTACCGTCGTGGTATCATACAGTTCTATGAAGGTGCCTCACACATCAGGAGGCCGAAAAGGTCTTGAATGACTATCATTCAGGCGCATGTGGGGGGCATCGATCTGGTTATGCTACGGCACAAAAGATTTTACGAGAAGATTATTTCTAGCTAGCAATGCTCAAAGATTGCATAACCGCAGTCAGAAGTTGCCATGCTTGTCAAATATTCGACCACAAAACCAGAATACCACCCACACCTCTACATCCAGTAGTTGCTATTGGGTCATTCACCAAATGGGGCATAGATCTCATGACATGTAACCCCACCTTGGCTGGGGGGAATGGGTATATCATAGTCGCAGTTGACTATTTTACGAAATGGGCTGAGGCGATGCCAACATTAAACGATAGTGGTGAAATGGTTGCTCTTTTCTTTTTCAATCATGTAGTCTCCAGATTCGGTGTTCCACAATTTATAGTCACAGATCATGGATCACATTTCCACAATCACATGATGGTTGAATTGGCTGCCAAATTAAGACTGTCCCATGACAGCTCTACTCCGTATTATCCACAAGCTAACAGGCAAGTTGAGGTGATCAACAAAGTCCTGAAGCGCATGCTGCAAAGGACGATTGGAGTCCATAAACGGATCTAGCACCTGATCCTATACTTGGCCTTGTGGGCATACTGGACATCAGTGAGAAATGCGATCGGATTTACACCCTTTCAGCTGGTGTATGGCCTGGAAGAAATCTTACCAGTTCAGTGTGAAATTCCATCTCTTAAGCTCACAGTCAACTTTCTCCCCAGAACTTCGAAGGAAGAGGCTCGTTTCTTGGAATTAATCCAACTAGATGAAACCCGTCATGACGCCACCTTGGCCAATGAAGCGCATAAGAAATGAGTCAAGGTGTAGTTTGACAAGAATGTCAAACCCCGTGTCTTCTCAAAAGGCGACCTGGTCTTACTATACGATCAAGAATCTGATAAATTGGGAGCAGGTAAGTTCCAGTCTTTGTGGATGGGTCCCTATATTATTAAGCATGTATTAGCAAAAGGAGCCTACGAGCTAGTAGATAAGGATGGGATTCCACTGTCGCAACCCCGAAACGGGTTGTACCTTAAGTGTTACTATGCTTGACTAAGCGTAGTAATCTCTTCATATGATTTTGTTACATTTTTGCATTAGGTAATCATTTTGATTAGGTAATCCACTTTTGCATTTATTGCAGATGTCGAACCTATTGGAATCATTTGTTGGATACGCCGACAGAGCAAGTCGTAGTACGTGGAACCTATCTTCTGTAGCCTGGGCCATCTTTAATCCATTGCACATGGCATATGCCAACTTGTCATTAGGCTAGACTCACAACTTGTCATTCTACAGCTTAATGGCATCTATTCCGTTCAGAATCTAGCTATCTATCGTATGTTCCCAAGGGTCAAGATTTTGGAAAGGCAGTTTGATTCTATTCAATATCAGCACATTTCCAGAAACTTAAACACATTAACCAACTCATTAGCAAATTATGTGTTAGATAGACATTTGCAACATTTATAAAAGAAAAGCATTTCATCAGCATTTGCATCAGGATCATATAACTTAACCAAAATAAAGCTCCGAAAATCAAAAATATATATAGCTGTTTATAGTTTTTCATAATGTTCTGTGTCTAGGACAAAATCGGTCACATGACCCAAAAAGTCAAAAATGCAAGGAACCACCCTAGACTAATGGTGCTTGTGATAACAAGTCACAACTTGTGCAATCATGCGTAAGAGCCTGTAATCTCAGGGGTAACTCGTCGGTCCTTACATCTGGAATGCCAAGGGTGAGGCCCTTGATCTGATCCTGCAATACTGCAAGGGTCTCGACTATGTCCAGATCGTGAAGGATAGCCCTCCCTACAGCCTCTCCTGCTGGAACGACAACTGCTACTCTCGGGCGCACTACTGGTCACACTGGTCCAATATCTACATGAACACATGAGTTTTGATTAGTCTTGATAAATATTTAAAAAGCACAAGAACATTATAAAAGCAATGAATAGAGATATGGTCAGAGATTTTTACCTATGACACCCCAATGCTCGCCAGCCGGCAGCACCAAATCTGGGTCACCCCGGAAATCCATCCCGGCATATGGATACTCGGCGTAAACCATCTACTGATGGTTTAACCACTCAAAGAAGGCATCAAAGAAGGAAACCTACGATTGACCAGCATGTCCGGCCATAAGGTCAACCCGTCTCTACATTCGTGGCTCAGTCAGTGGTGGCAGACTGAGTGAAATGTACTGTGGCTGCATCAGTGGGATCTTCTCCAAGGCGAAAGCGGTCATAATAGAACCATAACTGAAGTTCTTGGATCTTCCGTTTTTCACCTTGGTAAGCTATTCTTTTATCACCGGAAGTACTGCATCACACCAGTTGAATATGTTTGGTTCAAGGCATTCCAAGGCATACTGCATATAGGATATGTTGGCTAAGTGAAGAGTCGCGCTACTAGCCAATCTAGCAAAGGTGAATAAGATAGTCCTGAAGGACCGGTCAGTGACGTCTCTAATACTGATCTTGCCATCGCTGCTCGGCTGAGATCCATCTCTACAGTATCGGTGAATACAATCCCTCATGGATTCACCCCCACTGGTGGAACTTGATAGTGAGAGAGGGGTGCCACGCCTCGATAAACCGATCAAGAAGTAGATGTCCTCAATAGTCAAAGGGATGGATTTACCTCTAATCTTGAACACTTGGCTGGTAGGATCCCATGCGTCGAGGAAATATTGCAACAAGTTGATTTGTTGCCTCATGCTAGATATGCGGAAAAACTTGACCAAGCCACAGTTTCGCAATGCAGTTATCGTACTCGGATCATGTAAGGCAACCATGTCATCTTCTTCATGCTCACATTCATGCCATGTAATGACCATCTTGCTCCAATGAATCTCTGAAAAACAAACAAGAGAAGAATTAGGATCCTGATTTGGAAAAAAACAGGCAAAATTTCCATGAAAAACCAGTGCAAAAAATTTCCTCCTTGCGCCCATCGCACCCTAGTTGTGTACTGGGTGAGATGCATACTGACTGGCCAATGGCTAGCCCAGTATGCATTGCACCTTTTGATGTATACTAGGTGCGATGGGGAGAGAACGAAATATTCAAACCCCAGAGGCTCAGAAAAGCAGGAAAACATGCACAAAATCAGAAAAGGAAAGAATGCAATTGAAGAGCTCATGTTTAGCTCCTACCTAGTCGAGACGGCACCGAAAATTGTCCACAAAATCTCTAGTGAAAATTGAGAGGAAAATGCACCTCCAAAGCTCCAACAATCCCAATGATCCGGATTTAAACAGGAACGCAACAAATTACAGAGATAACCATATACACAAAGATGCAGCGGAAATAATACTTCATTTCATTAATGGAAAATACTGAAACATGCTTACAATCAGAAATGGAAATAAACTAGCTAGGGCGATGGTAGCTTATCTCTGAGAAGAGATGTGATGGCTACATGCCTCTGAACTGTGTTACAATGAGGCTCGAAGGCCTATTTATTGTTGAGAACAATGAAAAACCCTTAACATTCCAAAACCTAACCCTAGGAGATGAAACGCCAAACTGTGGGCCCCGTTTGGGGGTAAGTTGGTACATCAACTTCCCAGGGTCGTAACTTTAGCATATGATCTCTGTTTGAAGCGTACAATAGCTCATTAGAAAGATCTATCCGAGAACTACCATTGTTGGAACGGGCAACATCATCCATTGCATGGACCCATGTTGCCCCTGGATTCCCCAAAACGTCGTTTAGGGCCTCAAAACGGCTCCGGAAGTTCAGGACCCGAAAAACTGCTAAAAATAGTAAGTTGTGCTACAATTAAGGAAACTGAAAATGCTGAGAAAGACAATGGTGGGGGTCCAGGTGGGCTTGGCAGGTGGCCACCAATATCCAGCTGGATCAAATGACTTTAAACCTAATAAAAACACTCTTAAGTGATTATAATTGTAGGTTGGCATGGTACCAACAACCTCACTATTGCCTTCAGGTTGAGAGTAAGGACAATTTATTTATAAGAAAATAAACAAGTAGCAGAAGGAATTTGAATTAGTAATAGGCCCAATATATAATTATAGCACTCATTCACAGTCATGGCCATTCTTTTCATATTTATAACCATGAATTAGAAACTCAGAATGCCACAATTAGTTGCTAATTTCCCATGGATGACAACATGTTTGAGTTGCCTCATTTGGCCAAAATATGCTTGACAACCACATTGTCCAAACTGAAGCTTTAAACAAAATAAAACAGTTTCACACACCTACCAGGTGCTCTTTGGACCGTTACATCATACATGCAACCAAAAATAGGAAACCAAGTCCAATGTCATATATTCTGGAGATGAATATGAGTTCAAATATCAAAAGGCACATTGTAGCTGTAATAAGAAAACCTTTTGGAAAATTGGACACATCTTTAAGATATTTGTTGTTTTAGATTTAAATTTTAGGAAAAAAATTTATGATTCCTCAGCCTCTTCCATGGATAAAAAATGAATATATATGGTCTCGCTTCCACTGAAGTATCAACCTTTACTTTCTTCATCTAGCGTGACACAATTTCATTCATATTTTCATAAGGTGGAGAGAAACCCAATTACAAAGATGGGTGGTGGTTGAGACCATGAGGATTTCATTTCTGATTCATCGGACTAGACAATTTCAAAGCTATCATGGTCTGCTAAAGAGAGAAATTAGACTGGGGTCAAATGAATAGATCCTCATTTTGAATAGGGTTCTTCACTTCCATGGCTTAGTTTGTCTAAGGTTCATGTTAGTGGTGTATTGGAAGTTCAGTATAAAACTAATGAAAACTGTGAAGTTGATGTAAGCTACCAGAAATCCCCAAGGCCGTCTTGTTTATGCCAGCTACTCGACAAGTGAATAAGATTCAAGTTAGGGTAAAATTGGAAGTTCAAAGTGAAATTTTCATCGACGAAAGCTTCCCAGAAACTACAAAACTACTCCTGAGCATGCCAACCAGAAGATAGTTAAATATGGTACAAGTTAGTGGGGAATTGTAAATTCAGAATACTATTGTCACAGAAAAGCTGCCCAAAGTCCATTTGAGCTTCAATCCAAACATTACCGAAATATTTCATTCGTAAGAACCTTGAAGTTTCCAATTTGACAATGAAGTTAAAGGATGAATATGGCAGTCCTGAATTGGATTCTGAAGTGAAGAAAGAGACATGGCCGACAGAGTCAACAAGAAATCTGGCATAGAAGAGAAGCAGGAATTTGAAAATCACCAAGAAAATACGTATGCATTTGAAGACATTACTTTGAACCAACTACCATTTCTCCATGGATTAGAATGCCATTCAAGAGAGGAGCACCAGAGAGCAGAGATGCATCAGAAGATCATTAAGAAGAATGTCGTGCAGGAAATGTGTTATGATATAATTCAAAATCAAAAGGAAAGGTTGTCAAGATACATACATGGGGTCTGGCTTATTGATATTGTCGATATAAATAGAAATCATTATGTCATTCGAACCATTACAACACTTTTTCTAGTTGGACCTAAAGGATATGGGAAAATCACTCTCATTAATAATATGCTACAAATGCTCAGCCATGGAAATGAAAGATTAGACAAAGATCAAGGTATTGTTTTTTTACAAATCATCTACTGAAAGTGGGAGTCTCTTTCACCAGGAACATATGGTTATTGGAACTTCGAAAGTATTCTTCATGTTTGACAGTAAAGGCTTGTTAGAAAATTTTGCTGAGGATTTCCCTACCCTAGAAAATTGGATGTCTAATGGCATACAACATGCAGAAATGGCTCTAAGTTCATCTGATGACAACACTATAAGGATGTTTATGAAGCATAAGGCATGTTACAGACTTGATAATTTCAGTAAAATAAGGAAATTCAATTTTGTGATATTTGTTGTGAGTGCATTTTATGTTCTTCAAATCATGGAAAATGTGGATACACTTGCTTCTGATATCCTGGAAAAACTTTTCAACTGCCCATATATTTAAATTAAAGGTACAAATTCTCATGAATTCATTTTCCTTTTTAATCACCTGATTGGCAATACATGTGTCCAATCGTTGTGCTGTGACTGGGGTCACGCTAAATGGACTTTTTTTTTCGTTGATTTTCAAAATGAAATTTTATTATATTACAATAGTAGTATGATGGCTCTGGCTATACCCATAGGGCTACATGTTGCAGGATAATCAAGCTTCCTTCTATCTAATTTTTCTATGTTGAGTGACAAGTATAATAGATTCAAAATTAATGCTTTAAGATTCATCATTGTAAGACAAAAACACTTCCAAGCAGATATTGTCTTGTTCCTTATAAATGACAAACTTTTGGAACCGTGATCCATACAAAATTTCTTTACATATTTAAGATTTCCTATTTTTATAAAAAGATAATGAAACCCATACTAAAGCTAAAAACTAAATTATTAGATTTGTCACCCTATCCTGAAGATCTAGGTTATGGTACAGATTGGATCCCTTGATTTGCACTAGATTCTATAAAATCTAGCAGCCTTTGCTGGGGAATACATGTTCTGTTGTTGAATTGATTTCTCGTAGATGGATCGCACCTACAGTCAGAGAACATATGTGCCATGTTGAGAATCTCCATGTATATGAAGAATTTAGGGTATGTTTCTGACGCTTTGCGATATTAAATAGGAGGAGGTCAAGGTTTATATTTGATTGCATAGGAGCTTAAAAACACATGCCCTATAGAAAATGTTTAAATCAGTTGCATGAAGGGTGACATCCACAGTGCCACCACACTCATCTAATTGCTGGGTGAGAATTTTTGTGATGGATGCTCATAATTTTCAATATTTCAGGGCTACATTATGTCATTGTCAGGATAATTTGTGAAGCTTATTGCATAAACAACATAACAAAATACTAGAGTACTGATGCATCTTAATGCAAGGAAACGAAGATGCCATTGGTTCTATAAGGTAGTTATAACCTGAGTTTGGAAAGGCATGTTTCACACATGGTTTTGTATGCATTTTGTTTTCATGTGTAATAGTTAATAAGAAGACTAAGGACCATTTGGCATAGGATGATTAACACAAGTACAAAGGTTTGCAATCTATTAGAGCTTTTGTTAAAGGATAAATTTGGGCAACTACCATTATGCATAGAATCATCAATTAGCATAAGTACAAAATATGTTTCAAACTATAGTCCGTTAAGAGTTTCTTTTAAATTATCAATTTGGACAAACTGTAGTATGATGAGACAGTTTGGGATTTACCAGTTTGGGATTGTCCTAATGTAAATTTAACTGAAACTAGAACAACAATATACAAGAGTACTAGCTCACAAAATATGGAAAAGGAGAATGCTTCATCATATAGAATGGATAATTCTGTAATGAAAGCAAGAAGTAGACAAGCATGGAGTTATCAAGTTGATCGTAGCAACTCTTATGAAGGGCATGCTACTCAAGGCCTCTCAAATGGTAGTTTTCTTCCAAGCATAGTCCAAGAAAATGTGCATGTGGTTTGTGAGACCTTATTGAATAATTTTAGCAGGGCTTGCAAAAGAAGCATGTTGACTCAACTAAATCCACAGTTATCAAAGAAATTCAAGGAGAACCTCCCAAGGGCTTCAGACATGTCTTCTAATAATTCATACAGAGGTTCACCAAATTATGTAAACACCTCAGGTGCTGGATATATTGAAATTCTAAATAATGGTGGACAATTTATTTTTTTCCCATCTAAGGTCCAATAGGAATAAAATATTTCAAAATGGTTTTACTCTAAGTATCTTGAATAACATAAAAGAACCAATCCCATCGGAGAAGGATACTATGTCATCAAGCTTTGAGCTGAGACTTGGTCAACTTTCTCAGCAAACACATTCACTTCATGGTCCACTGCAACCTTCCTTAGATCCTCAAGTTTCTAATGTGACCATGGAGAGACATAAATCCTTATTTATTGAGCGTATGGTGCAGAGAGTTTATGATCCAAGTGTGCTAGAGGGAACCCAACAAAGTGGTTCATGCAATCTTCCTGCTTTTTATGGAAACAAGGAGAAAGGGAAAGAAAGGAAGTTTTAGAATCATCTATATGGAGTTGGAAGGTCAAATGTGATGGAATATGGATGCATTGACTGTTTAAAGGAAGATTCTATGAGAGGATCAGTTATGTCTATGTTTCTTCAATTTGGTAGGCATTCTATTGATGATGTAAGGTAGGTACCATTACGGTCGATGAATATTGTTATGGGGGATTTTGGACAACTCTTAAACAAGTTGACACACTTCAATGTTGATTCTCATGTGATGAAGCATGATGCACTAGGGGCCTTGAGAAACCAAGTTGCAAGGCTCCCAAATAAGGGTTACATTCAAAGCATGGACTATGGATCTAATCCAAGCCAATCAAAATTTGGTACGACAGTGGGGCCTGTTAGCACTACAGGAAGCTCTCCTAGGATGTAGCTCGGAGATGCCTGGTAACATATAAATCTTCAATATCGTTCTCTGAACTATTCGAATAGATTAGGGTTAGGATCAAGTCAGTTGACTATTTCAAAACTGTTTTCACTTAAGACCTGCATGAACACCCTTAGCTTTACAAGGCTTTAGACCATTAATGCTCAATAGTTTATAGATTCAATGGATACATGGAGAATACTGACTGTACCAGAAGATGCATACAAAAACACATATGAACGGCTAGCTATAGAGAGTAAATGAAGCTTGCAAATCTAATTTATCAACATAGAGATAACATGATAGTTATCTAGCATTAGACATAGAAGAAAACATGAATAACCTATTCAAGTGCAAGGTTAGAACAGAGGATAAAATGGGAATTGAACATGTAACAACAAAAGAAGCTTATATTGTTGGAATGAAGATGAGATGCTGAGAGGAGCAGAGTCTCCACATTCTCCAAAAGTTGAACCCTTGTTTTTTCTAACTTTCAGCCATTTATAGGCTTTTTACAATGCTCTCAGCTCTCTAGGGCTCAAGATGTCTTAATCTATCCCCTCTGGCTTCTAAGTACTTGATGCCATAACTAGACATACATTAGCTCAGAGGTCTCTTTTCCTAAAAAACACAGTGACAAAATTCTTGTAATTTTTCCACACTGTCAAGTGGCTCGCTCATGCCAGTGATATTCCATGACAATTTTTGTTAGTTAAGCTACATCGTGCTATTTTTTTTCCCTATTTGGCCATGTATTCCATTATTTCAATTCAATTGTCTGACTGACACAAACACGGACAGAGGCAACAACTTTCCTCCCAGGGTGATTGATGGGAAGTGGGGTAAGGGGCACTTGGGCCGTTGGATGGCGTGGATCGACGGTCGAGATGTTGGTTGGACGATGGAGGATGAACTTTGGTGATCATGAACGAGGGTCGTTGGATCGGGAGGAATGGATGGAGGAGATCAGTCGCCGGAGTCTTGAAGTCATGGCAGGAGCGGAATAATTCCGAGTCGTCAGATCTTAGATGGGTAGATCGAACAACTATCGAGCAGAGGAGGTGCTGAAAGGATAATGCCCGGGGAGCAGTTCTATTCAAGCAGGAATGGTTTCCATCGGGCGGTCATCGGGTGGTAAGTGTTAAAGGTTGGAGCCCACCCAATTCCATTCATCGAGCGCCATGTAGTAGTGGAGGGGAGAGAAGAAACCACCTTTATCAGGCGGGTATCCGTCTAACTTGTTTCTCACCTGAAATAATTATGAACCATTGGATATAATGGAGGAATATCGATGGTTGAGGATCATTGTGAAAGTTGATTTGATCGGCTAAGCGACAACCGTTGGATCGAGTTTAGATCAATGGTCAATATCTGATTATTAATCGCAAAGGTGAAGGTTTGGCAGATAGTGCGATGGAATTCCGATAGGCTGATGGGCGATTAAGCAATGTGTGATAGTCATTGGATCGACGAATGGAATGGATGGTGGAGATCGATCTGATCAGGGATCTGAGATGGAGAGCACAATAGAAAAGAGATGAATCGAGAGTGGACCTGCCAATGTTTATGAGCGCAGGTGTATAATTTTTGAAGTCCAGCTTATGGCCAAAGTGGAGCAAGAGGAGACATGGACCATTCTGACTAAAAAAAGGGTCATTTCCATTAAAATAGTAGCGCTGCACCTCAGGGCTAACATTGACTCCTTCTGGGGATGAAAGCCTCCCTGTGAGGTTTCAAGAACTGCAGACTACTACCTTTCCAGTAACAACCAAAAAAAACTTATCTCATAGTGTTCCATTGGGCATTGAGTTTATTTGCATTAAAAAAAAATGAAAAAACCTATTACAATATTAAGGCCTTGAAGCCTCATATGAAGTAAAGTTTCAAAAACTGCACATTCACTGGGCCATCAAAAACACCTACCCCTCCAAATTGTGCAGAATGAGCATATTTTTCATCTGAACTTGAGCAACGACAAACGGTTTCGTCCATAAGGCATCAAATTTACCATGGATTCGCTTCTTTTCTTTCAATGCATCCCATTTGAGAACCCAATCACCAACCTGAAAAAATTTCCATTTTTTCTTTTCTATCAAAGGTTTCTTTGATATACTGTTGATGAATTCTTGAATTCTCAACCAGTTGTTCTCTGATCTACTATAATCTAACCAAGTTACTCATTCTCCTTGCCATTTCATTCTCTTCATCATGTTCTTCTTGCAATAATTTGGCCACAAGGAGAATCAGTTGGATAGGAAAAACAACATCAGCGCCATAAACTAGCTTAAATGGAGAATTTCCTATGGACTTCTTGTTGGTAACTCTGTCAGCCCATAGTGCAAGCTTCAACTTGGAATCCCAGATCTTTTTGTTGTCCTCTAATAGTTTTTTTATTATCCTTACAATACTCTCGTTAGATTATTATGCCAGGCCATTGCCTTGAGGATAATATGAGCTAGAATGCACCAATTGAACACCCATGCATTCACACATGTCCACCAAGTCTTCTCCCTTGAAAGTTGCTGCATTATCAGTGACTAGTTTAGTTGGGCAACCAAATCTAGTGAAAATATTCTCATTCAAGAACTTTATGATAACCTGATGATTAGCATTTTTAGTGGGTATAGCCTCAATCCATTTGGTGAAATAATCAGTGGCTACCAAGATCCATTTGTGATGGCCACTGGAATGTGGATTGATCTCACCTATGAAGTCCAAGCCCCACTGCTGGAATGGACCATTAGCATGTACTAGCTTCAAGGGCAGAGATTTTAGCTATTGTCTTCCTACAAACCTTTGACATTTTTCACAAGAATTCACAAAACAAAACACATCAGAGAATAGAGTAGGCCAATAATACCCATCTCTCAGGATCTTGTGGGTTGTGGTTTTCCAATAATGATGCCCTCCACAGATGCTAGAATGGAATTGGTGCATGACTTCCACAGATTGTCCTTTGTCTAGACATCTCAAGAGGAGCCCTGATGGGTCTTTCCAATAAAGAAAGTTTTCGTTAATGCAAAATTTGGCCAATATGAGCTTAATGGCTTGGGCTTGACTTGAGCTATGCCCTAGAGGGACTTCTAGCTTCTGCAAAAAATGAACTACACTGGAATACCATTCACAGGTGGCTAGATTTTCAACCAAATACTGATTCTGCTCTTGCTCTTCTACTGCTTCCTCTGTCCGCCCACCACCTGAATTTGAACCCATGAAATTTATATCTTACAAAATGCAATTTTCCTTAGCCATAAGCTTGGCCAAGCCCTGGCATTTGACAAGCTTGGTGGGCTTCACCTCCATGTTGAACTCTATGAATTTTGCAATCCATTTATCTCTCTTTCCATCAATATCTAGCTAAGTTAGAACATCTTTTACTGAGGCTGAAGGTACGCATGCAATCACTTTGGAATGAAGAATATAAATTCTGAATTCCTTTAAAGATTTTATGAGAGCATAAGCTTGTTTATCAATAAGGTCATACCTTAGTTCAGCATCGCTCAGAGTTTCGCTGAAATGGGCCACAGGGTGCTCTACACCTTCATCATTTTTCTGCAATAGAACTATTGCAAGTGTATCATAAGAGGAAAAAGAGAAGATATAAAACTCCCCGGTATAATCTGGTCTGACTAGAGTGGGAGCTTCCATGATATCTTGTTTGATGGCTTCAAAAGACCCTCTTGCACCATCTGTCCATTTTATTTCTGATCCTTTCTTTAGCATGGAAGTGATGTGCTTGACTAGCTCTGCAAAGTTTGGAATAAACCTCCTGACAATGTTAATCTTACCTAGAAAAGATTGAATGTCCCTTTTTGACCTTGGGATGGACAATGTCTGATTGGATCGATCTTCACACCTTCAGTAGAAAAAATATGTTCCAAAAGTTTGTCTTCTTCTAGAGAAAATTGTGACTTCTTTGGGTTTAAAGAAACTCCAAACCGTCTGCACTTGGGAAACACCTTCTTCAAATGCTGCAAATGGTCCTCGTGATTGCTGAAAATACTGTTATGTCATCAAGGTAAATAAAGACAAACTTGTCCTTCTCTCCCACAAAGGATATGTCCATGGCCCTCTAAAAAGTAGCCCCAACATTCATCAGTCTAAAAGGCATCTTGGAGTACATGAAAGTGCCTCAAGGAGTAGTGAAGGCGGTCTTTTCCTGATCTTCTGGATGTAAAACAATCTAATTGTAACCTAAAAATCCATCTAAGAAAGACATGACTCTAGCCCCTAAAACTTTTTGCAGCAAGTGTTCCATATTAGGCAGGGGTAGTTGTCCTTTTTAGAGCATTTGCTCAGATTCCTGAAGTCAACACAAAGCCTGATTTCTCCATTCTTCTTTCTTACTACCAGAAGGTTAGCTATCCACTTTGAATACCTTAAGGGGACTATGATCTTGGCGTCCAACAACTTCTTGATTTCCTTTTCAATCAAAGGCAATAAGAGAGGGCTGATAGGTCTTAATTTCTACTTAAAAGGGATAATGTTCTTCTCTAGTGGAATCTTATGCTGAATGATGTTGGTGTCATAGGTCTTAAGATCACTGTACTCCCAAGCAAAAATATCAGCAAATTGTTTCATCAGGGTGCAATACTTGGAACTTTGGGCAAAAGACAAGTGAGTGGACAAATTTATGTACTTTGGACGGGTTGGACTCCCTACATTATGTCTATGAACAACAAACTCATTTTCTTTTTTGGCTGGCTTATAAGGTACATCATTATGATCAAATAGATTTTCTAGGGGCACCAATCCTTTGGGTATATGGTTACTAGGCAGCTGAACAATGCTATCTTGACCAATCTCATCCTTTAGCTTGGACTGGTTGCATTCTTCAATGGTTTTGTTTTCTTGGTCAATGTGCATTTTAGAAAATTCATTAATGACCTGTAAAAACCTATTAATTTCATCATCATCTTCAAAAAATTTCCAGTATTTGACATTGTCAGGCAGAGATGGTCTATATTTCACCTGAACTTCATAAGTCCATTTAGGAGGGCAAAGGAGGAATAAACGTGCTATCCAACACATCAAGGGAATCAACAAGTTGTTTCTTCATTCTAGGGATGTAAGAAATGTTGCAACTATTAAAAGAACCCTTGAGCTTCCATACCTCATCTCTGTATGCTTTTAGCCTTGGATTCTTTGCTTGGAAAGTTTTTTTCACCTTCTGAATGATGAGGTCTGCATCTCGAAACACATTCAGACCTTTGATGCCCATTTCTTTAGCGTTTAAGCCCAAAATCAAGGCTTCGTACTTTGCTATGTTATTTGTGGCCTGGAAAGTTAATTTGAAAGATAAATGAATGCATTCTTATATGGGGGACAAAATTACTACACCTACCCCTGCAGCTTCCTTGGAGCAAGCTGCATCAAAGAACATGTCCCAAATTTGTGGGCCTTCTTCCTCTGTGATCTGGAAAACCGATTTCCTAAGCTGCATGGAGGCTAATTGGGATTCTTCAATCTGAAGAATACAGGCTCCAAAATCAGTGTTGACAGCATAGATGGGATGATTAGTGGGATTCCTTTCATCACTGATGATGTAAGCCGACTGAGCTTCTCTGTATAATCTCCTACTCTCACCTCCAAAAACTGGGACAATAGCATAAGATAGATCATTTTGCAATGTTCCACCTAATCTCTTGATCCAACCTCTGGAAAGAAACATGCCAAACTTGGGGGATACATTTTCTACCACAATATCCATCATCATGCTCTTCATGGGCAGTTGAGACAAAGTGATGGCTAGATCTTTGATTAATCCCAAACATTTCACTTTTCTATAGTCAAAAGAAAACAGGTCATGATAATACTTGGTAATTTCAAGACCCAACTCATCCATGACAGCCTTGGGCTTTAGATTATGGCTGGCTCCTATGTCCAAAAGGCAGTTGTGAAGGATTTTGTCATGAATAGTGAAAGACATAAAATGATGGGGAGTTGTCATCACAATTTTCATTGATTAGGCTGAGAACAATAGCTGGTTTGTCATCTTGTAGATTTACATAGTCAGTGGAGGCTTGGAGGGCTTTAGGCTCAAGGGCCTCAAGGATAGATTTCTTGAAGGACTCATTATTTTCAATAGTTCAATCAGAGGTATAGGTATTCTTAGCTTCTAAATTTATGATTCAAAACTGAAAGGAGAAGGAGACTTTCCAAGGCCTCTTACCTTGTGAGCTGGAGCTTTGAGGATGATGGGATCAACTACCAGTCATTTTTTATTTTTAGCTTGCTACATTGCAGGGACATCAACTCTCTAAATAGGAGTTTCCTTGGCATTATTCATCTTCGACCTCAAATCATATTTGTGTTGATCATCAATTTTCAAAACAGCTCCACCATCCCACTCTTGGCTAATCTGGTCATTGAAAAATGACTTTTCATAGGTAGTTGAGGTCAAAAAGGAGGCACTGCCTTTGTCTTCTAGACAATGGATCTCATCATATTCTTCAAATTTCTCTTCTTCCATGACTACATTCTAGAAAGGGGTCTTCACCCTTTGGTCTTCATTGACATCTTTGCTTCTTTGCAAAATCTGCAACTACTCATTAGCTCTTCTATATGCATTTGGGTTTCTAGGAGCAAAGGTATTAGGAACCCTTCCTTTCCTAGGGTTCTGCTCAACCTTTAGTTTGGATATTTCAGAGGTTAATGACTCTATCATCTTGGTCACTTTATCTATCTTGGGATTTGAAGATGATGAAGATTCACCCCTCCGTCTCCTTCTATCAACATTCCCCTTCAGCTTCTCTACAACCATGATGTTATATTCTACTTCCAAGGTTGCATCCTACATATTAGACAAGGTAGCACATCATCTCTCCCTCAACAGTAGACAAAAGTCAGAATAAAAGGCACTGGCATAGATGAGTTTAGCAAAGGTAATGGTGGGTTTTACTTCAGCTGGTATCTTGTTGTACATGCAGTTAAACCTCTTATTAAAATTAGACAACAACTCACCATTTTCCCTCTTTAAGTTCCCAAACTCGGTGTGGTAGTAGAGTAGATCCTTCTTATCCCCCCAATGCTTTAGGAATGCATCATCTAAAGCCTCAATATTTTCCACAGACCTTGGGGTCAGTTCTCTGAACCATTTCCTAGCCTCTCCATCTAGACTTTGGACAAAGGCTCTCATCCATACATCATCTTCACTAATGTCCAGGTTATAAGCATAGCTATAGAATGATTCAAGATGTTTCTCAACTATAACACCTTTAGTCCCAGTGAAATTAGGCACATAATTTTGATATTCTCCAGTAGGCATGGCATTTAAAGGAGTGGGCAGTACTAGAGGTCCATACATAGTAGCTATGATTCTTTCTATTTTGGTAGGTGCTTGTGGGCTTGCCATAGCTGTGGTGGCTATAAGGGCACTGGAAGTTTGAATGATAGAGGGTTGAGGAGTGACTGATAGGGCTAAAGGAGTATGATGGATAGAAGGAGAGGTTTCGTTTGGGCTTACAACAAAAGCAGAACCTAAAGAATAAGGAGCTCTATGGATATCTGAGATTGTTTCTTCATTGTTAGTATTAGATGATATACTCTCAACATGTATTTGTTCTATTATAGGATTTTCTTGAAGAGATATAGAATATTATTTAGAACTACCTGAACCTGATGCTCCTTTATACAACGCCTTTCCTTCTTTGATGATTCTTTCAGAGTCAGGTACTGGGTCAGCTTGTGGCTTCTGAGGATTTCTTCGAGTATGCCTCACAAACTGTGCTAGCACTATGGAGTGGAGTCTCCAAGAGGTCTGTCCTCTAGTAGAGTCGCCAGATAGATGATTACAACCGAAAAAGTGTCCAAACTTTGTCTATCATCAAAGTTGGATCTGTGTCATCTCCCAAGGAAGCAGAGCTTCAGTCTACTCTCCCCGGCAATGGCGCAAATTATGTTAGCACTCCAGGAAGCTCTCCTAGGTTGTAGCCTAGAGATGCCTGGTAACATATAAATCTTCAATATCATTCTCTAAACTATTGGAATGGATTGGGGTTAGGATCAAGTCAAATGACTGTTTCAACTCTGTTTTCACTCAAGACATGCATGAACACCCTCAAATTTATAAGGCTTTAGACCACTAATGGTCAATATTTTATAGATTCAATGGATAGATGGAGAATACTAACTGTACCGGCATATGCATACATAGACACATATGAATGGCTAGCTATAGAAAGTAAATGAATCTTGCAAATCTAATTTATCAATGCAGAGATAACATGACAGTTATCTGGCATTAGAAACAGAAGAAAACATGAATAACCTATTCAAGTGCAAGCTTAGAATAGAGGAGAAAATGGGAATTGAACATTTAACAACAAAATAAGCTTATATTGTTGGAATGAAGATGAGACACTAAGAGGAGCATTGTCTCCATAGTCTCCAAAAGTTAAACCCTTGTTTCTTCTAACTTTCATCCATTTATAGGCTTTTTGCAATGCTCTTGGGCTCTCTAGGGCTCGAGATGTTTTAATCTATCCCCTCTGGCTTCTAACTACTTGATGCCACAACTACACAGACATGAGCTCAAAGATCTCTTTTCCTAACAAAGACAGTGACCAAATTCTAGTAATTTCGCCATGCTATCAGGTGGCTCGCTCGTGCCAGTTATGTTCCATGACCATTTCTATTAGTTTGGCTACATTGTGTTGTTGTTTTTCCCTTTTCGTCCATGTATTTAGTTACTTCAGTTCAACTGTCAGAAACATAGATAGAGCCAACAACTTTCCTCCCTATTTGATTGATGGGAAGTGGGGTATGAGGGCACATGGGCCATTGGATGGCGTGGATCGATGGTCAGGATGTTGGTTGGGCGGTGGAGGATGAACTGTTGTGATCGTGAACGAGGGTCATTGGATTGGGAGGAATGCACAGAGGAGATCGGTCACCAGAGGCTTGAAGTCATGGCGGGAGTGGAATAACTCAGATCCATCAGATCTTAGATGGGCAGATCGAACAGATATTGGGCAGAGGATGTGCTCAAAGGATAGCACTCGAGGAGCAATTTTATTCAAGTGGGAATGGTTTCCATCGAGCAGTCATCGGGCGGTAAGCGGTAAGGGTTAGAGCCCGCCAGAATCCATTCATCGAGCACCACATAGTAGCAGAGGGGAGAGAGGAAACTGCCTTTATCTGGCGGGTATCCCTCTCACTTGTTTCTCACCCGAAATCGTTTTGAACCGTCGGATATTATGGAGGAAGATCGACGGTTGAGGATCATCATTCACGTTGATCGGCTAAGCGATAACCGTCAGATCGAGTTCAGATCAATGGTCAAGATATAATCGTTAATCGTAGAGGTGAAGGGTTAGCAGACAGTGCGATAGAATTATGATATGTTGATGGGTGATTAAGTGATGAACGATAGTCATTGGATCAGTGAATGGAATGGATGGCAGAGATCGATCTGATCAAGGATCGAAGGATGGAGAGCGCAGCGGAAAAGAGATGAACCGAGAGTGTACCTACCAATGTTTATGAGTGCAGGTGTATAATTTTTGAAGTTTGGCTTAGGGCCAAAGCATAGGAAGAGGAGATGTGGACCATCGGAGCTAAAATATGGGACATTTCCATTAAAATAGCAGCGCTGCACCTCAGGGCTAACAGGGTCTAGTGCAGCATGTGACATGTATGAAAGCTCGTCTTTTTTAGTTCAAACAAAACGGAGGTTTGACAATAGGCTACTACATGAATTCATTCCTACACAGTGCCTTCCCTTGGAAGTATCCATGCATAATAAGTAATCTCAAATGGATGAAACACCAAAATCCATTGTGTCACCGATTGAGAAATTTATGAGAAATGGCCCTAGTCTGATTGCGATGTCTTCTAGCTTTGGAAATAGTGATCATTCTGATTCCTTTTGGCAAAGAGCCTTAAATTCTGCTCTTTCAAAGAACAATGGCACTTTATCACTATCAGCATCAGCACACCTAAATATACCCAGAGTAGTTGGCGCAACGAGTCTATCCAAGGTTACAAACAATGTTGAAAATAAAGCACATGTTGAGGCATGCCAAATGCAGCATATGTCTGAGGAATAATTAAAAAGTATTCTTGATTTCAGAGGTGGTATCCAAGTGTGCAAATCAAGTGAAATAACACCAGACATTTCTTACCAAAAATCAAAGTCTATGATGAGCCGAGAACAAGGTTAGCTGGCAGGGCTATTTAGTAACATCACCATTGCATTACAAAGGAGTTGCATTCAAGAAGAATTAAGAAACGAGTCCAACTTCAGTAAAGGAATGAACCACATAGATAAACATACTCTAGGTAATGCTTGTGGAAATGTCGCTAGAATCAATCAAGTTTGCAATGATAAAGATATAATGGATGCTCCGAAAACGTCAAATTTCCATAGTGGTCCAAGCAAGTTTTCGATTGGATGATGATGATGCTTCTTATCAGGAAGTAAATGTAAATGAAAATGTCATTGAAGAGGATGTATAGTTTTCTAAGAACACGAAGAAAGAGAGAATAACTAATGGAAATATGAAAAGAAATTCCTCTGAATTCAGTTACAATATGACTTGAAATATTTAGGATGGAGACAAATTTGAGCTTGCAGATGTTCAAATTTTTGAGAGTAGGGTGTTTGTGTCATAGGTTGCAGCAGCAGTTGCTGCCTTATATGAACAATTCCAACTGGAGGAAAGAATAAAGGGACTGAGAAACTTCAGAAGGCTTTCAAAATATCAACTATTAGCTGAGCATGAAAATGTCGTGAGGAAGGCTACAAGGGAGCTAAAAAGGCATTTCGATTATAAACCCATACTTGAGCAGGATGGCCTTATATGGTAGTGTTCTTCCTATTAGGTAGGTCTTGGTGGGTATATTTGTATGGCTCAATGAGGTCTCCAGTTCAAGTCTGGGAAGCACCATTGTTGTTCAAGTCCAGGCGACGAAATCTCTTTTATCCTTCTAGTATGTGATATTTTAATGGATCCCAATTTTACTTCTATTTGACATAAAAGTTCTCAGTCCCTTTATTCTTTCCTCCAGTTGGAATCGTTCATATAAGGCAGCAACTGCTGCTGCAACCTATGACACAAACACCCTACTCTCAAAAATTTGCACATCTGCAAGCTCAAATTTGTCTCCATCCTAAATATTTCAAGTCATATTGTAACTGAATTCAGAGGAATTACCTTTCATATTTCCATTAGTTATTCTCTCTTTCTTCGTGTTCTTAGAAAACTATACATCCTCTTCAATGACATTTTCATTTACATTTACTTCCTGATAAGAAGCATCGTCATCATCCAATCGAAAACTTGCTTGGACCACTATGGAAATTTGACGTTTTCGGAGCATCCATTATATCTTTATCATTGCAAACTTGATTGATTCCAGCGACATTTCCACAAGCATTACCTAGAGTATGTTTATCTATGTGGTTCATTCCTTTACTAAAGTTGGACTCGTTTCTTAATTCTTCTTGAATGCAACTCCTTTGTACTGCAATGGTGATGTTACTAAATAGCCCTGCCAGCTAACCTTGTTCTCGGCTCATTATAGACTTTGATTTTTGGTAAGAAATGTCTGGTGTTGTTTCACTTGATTTGCACACTTGGATACCACCTCTGAAATAAAGAATACTTTTTAATTATTCCTCAAACATATGATGCATTTGGCATGCCTCAACATGTACTTTATTTTCAACACTGTCTGTAACCTTGGATAGACTCGTTGCGCCAACTACTCTGGGTATATTTAGGTGTGCTGATGCTGATAGTGATAAAGTGCCATTGTTCTTTGAAAGAGCAGAATTTAAGGCTCTTTGCCAAAAGAAATCAGAATGATCACTATTTCCAAAGCTAGAAGACATCGCAATCAGACTAGGGCCATTTCTCATAAATTTCTCAATCGGTGACACAATGGATTTTTGTGTTTCATCCATTTGAGATTACTTATTATGCATGGATACTTCCAAGGGAAGGCACTGTGTAGGAATGAATTCATGTAGTAGCCTATTGTCAAACCTCCGTTTTGTTTGAACTAAAAATGACGAGCTTTCATACATGTCACATGCTGCACTAGACCCTGTTAGCCCTGAGGTGCAGCGCTGCTATTTTAATGGAAATGTCCCCTGTTTTAGCTCCGATGGTCCACATCTCCTCTTCCTATGCTTTGGCCATAAGCCAAACTTCAAAAATTATACACCCGCACTCATAAACATTGGTAGGTACACTCTCGGTTCATCTCTTTTCCGCTGCGCTCTCCATCCTTCGATCCTTGATCAGATCGATCTCTGCCATCCATTCCATTCACCGATCCAATGACTATCATTCATCACTTAATCACCCATCAACATATCATAATTCTATCGCACTGTCCGCTAACCCTTCACCTCTACGATTAATGATTATATCTTGACCATTGATATGAACTCGATCTGACGGTTGTCGCTTAGCCAATCAACGTGAATGATGATCCTCAACCGTTGATCTTCCTCCATAATATCCGACGGTTCAAAACGATTTCGGGTGAGAAACAAGCGAGAGGGATACCCGCCCTATAAAGGCAGTTTCCTCTCTCCCCTCTGCTACTATGTGGTGCTCGATGAATGGATTCTGGCGGGCTCTAACCCTTACCGCTTACCGCCCGATGACTGCTCGATGGAAACCATTCCCACTTGAATAAAACTGCTCCTCGAGTGTTATCCTTTGAGCACATCCTCTGCCCAATATCTGTTCGATCTACCCATCTAAGATATATATATATATATATATATATATATATATATATATATATATATATTATATATATATATATACACACACACACACACATTTTTTTCATTTAATTTATGGTCAATGTCATTTAATAATGCAATAATTCAATCTATTTTGGTTTCTAATATAACTAAATTTGTTTGCAATATTTTTTTTCTTCTAGTAGGTAGGCTTCAAAGTCCAGATTTTGAACCTAGGCTCTAAGACCATGTGTGAGGCTCCCTCCTAGGGTCCTCTAACTAAAAACTAAATTCCTCTCATTTTAAACACAATAAGATGGGAAATAACTTATTTATATCTAAACATTTATTTCATCATAATTTACCATTAAAATTTATTTACCACAAACTAAATAAGTAACAATTTCATTGCAACCATTTACATAAGTAATCAATAAATGGAGGAATACCTATTCCAATAGCTTAGTTGAGATGATTCCGAGCTCCTGACTCTGTTGGGATGCTCCTCTTGAGTACCCAACTGGATTTGCCTCCCAGCCAACTAGGAATTATTTCCTAGCCCAGGGAACCTCCACAGGTTCCCTAGCCCTCAGAGCCCAAGTCCAACTAGATGTAGTGTGTCCAAGTTTAAAAAACACTCTCCAGATCCAAGTTTATATTACCTCATTTATCTCTCCATTCTCTCCCTTCTCTTTCTCCACATTCCTCCCCAAAACAAAATCCTCCAAAACAAAGCCAAGACCAAGGATCTCCCCCCCCCTTTCCTCTCATCATCCTTCCCTTTTATGTATCTTCCTCCCATCCACCTCAACCACCTATCATTAATGTCATGACTACCCCCTCATCCTTTCATTTAGTATCCTTTACTTTTCTTACCATATCTTCTCCCAAGTAGATTTGAGAAGACATTTTGGGGATAAGATATGGATATTTAATTTGGAAATTAATTGGAGAAGACCATATCTTCTCCCAAGTAGATTTTGAGATGACTCCTTGGGATATGGATATTTAAATTGGAATAAATGGAAGGAGACCATATCCTCTCCAAAATTAAATTTGAGAAGACAAGTTAGGAATTGAATAATAACAATAATAAAATTTATATCATTAAATAAAATTTTACAGTTTCACAAATGTAAGTAAACACTAATATTTCATGATAATTATAAGTCAATATTTTCAGGTAAATAAAATGTATGTGATAAGATTAAGTAGGGCATTACACGAAGGACTAGAACAAAAATATCAACTTTGTAGTGGTTTCACAATTTCAATAAAATCTTTAGATCATAGATCCAAGGAGCAACAATGGAAGATTTGACTTTCAATTGTAAATTTACTTTTCCTTGTAGCATCGAGTGGAAGTTCCAATAGTGACATAATAAGGCATATTTTCTGACAAAGAAGCTACAAGAGTAATATTTGTGAGATCCAAAGAGAAGCCCTGAGATAAATATATGTGGTGCCTAGGTCATGGCCTCAAGCAAAAAAGAACCACTATTATTCTTGTTTGAATTTTTCTTAGGGAAGAAGAATTTCAGAAGTGAGAAAAAGAAGAGGTATCAATGATTTGGAACGAAAATATTTTAATCAGTTTGGAAGTCAAATGCTTAGCTAATTATGACCATTGTATGGCCATTGTGGAGAAGAAACATTGTTCAAATTATAGAATAGTGAGCTAGGATAGAAGATTGTGCTCCATTGTGCCATTGTGATTATTTACTATTTGCATTGAGTAGTTCTAAAGGTTTTCATGTGGAGATATGCGTAGGTATTGTTGAAACTGTGTTGGACACTTCTCATGCATTATGTACCCTCCATTTATATATAATATATTGATGTTGCATGTGGCAGAGAGGTGCTAATGTGTGTTGTTGAATTGAAAAATTCCTACGAATACCTGTGTTGGCTTGAGGGGGCTTGGACCCAGGTTCAAAGTTAGCTACGCAAAAAAACAAAACCCTACTTTACTGGCACTTTTGGCAATAGTCATTCTGCTTAGCGCAATCTACAATCTCACCCAAGGAAGTATTGGGGGATGCTATAACCAAGTTTTTGCATCTAGGAGGCTATGTGATGTAGAAGCAAGGCGTTACTTTAATTTAAGCCCCGATTTGACCTTCGCAAACCCTTATTTTCAGAATCATAGAATTAAAGTGATTTCTAATTAAATAGATCTGTGAGCTTCGCCTAAGTGTTCTAACATACATAAGTTAACAAACAAAAGTAGATTTTAACCTTTGTGATTCATTTAAGACAATTTTACAGAGAGTTGAATCATAACTGGGCATAAAATAGAGAAACATATAAACATATAGAGAACACACATATTTGCTTCGAATATGATTTATTACTTCATATCTATAATAAATACACTTCTTATGACCGTGCACAAATAGCTGCAGGAGCCCACACACTTAGATGTGGGCTTACCAAGGTCTCCACACACTCAACTGTAGGCTTACCAAGGTCTCTATACACTCAAGTGCAAGAACATTCCCCTTTGCCAGAATACAGAATTACAAACTTAAAATCGTATTCATGCACTTTATAAAAAGCTTCCTAATGACTCTTAGATGACTTCCTTTTATATATTTTACATTACATTACCATGGTCCATGAACCATTGGCAGAAATCAAAACATCCCATCCCTTTACATAATAAGGTGCTTTCACCTTCATAAAATCCCCTTTGACTCTTAAAGCTTTGCGCACTCTGCTCCTAAAAATGCGGAGACTTTCTTACATCAAAATTGACTCAAAACATAGACAAAAAATAGGCCTGGGGGTCCCAATCCTAATAGGCCCCCAACACAAAC
This sequence comes from Pinus taeda, assembly GCA_000404065.3. NCBI lineage: Eukaryota > Viridiplantae > Streptophyta > Pinopsida > Pinales > Pinaceae > Pinus > Pinus taeda. The sequence continues at coordinate 56,824 of APFE031042646.1, forward strand.
ACATAATTCATCCTGAGTCACTCTGTTGGTACATCCTCGATGCATTCTTTAAGGCTATTGAACTCTACCTTCAATGATTAAAGCTTTGCTATGCACTACGTGGCAACCTGTCGAACCTCCTCAGCCAACTTCTTAGTATTTGGCCGCTCTACTGCTAAGCCAATGGTCCTTTGCATCTATTGAATTCCTTTTAGTTTACTCTTTATAGATTGAAAGATTTGACTATATTCATCGCAACTCATTTATCCGAGTTTGAATAGTCTTCCATTCCTGAAGTCTGGCGAACCCTTGCACAGGTGGTAAGGTCCTTGATGTTGTCCTGGTTTCATTGAAGTACAATTTTTGTCTCAAAAATGAAACCATTTGTTGTCTTAAGGAGGCCTTCACCCAAGTTAAAAGTTAGTTGCACTAACCAAAAAAGCCCTATACTACTCGCCCTTTCAGCAATAGTCTGCTTAGCGTAGACTGCAGTCTCACCCGAGGTAGTATTGTGGGATGCTAGAACTAGGTTTTTACATCTAGGAGGCTATGTGATGTAGCAGCGAGGCATTTCTTTAATCTAGGGCCCAATCAGATCTTTGCAAACCCTTATCTTCATAATCACAAACATAAAGCGATTTCTACTTAAATAGATCTATGAGCTTCGCCTAATCTTATAACATGGATAAGTTAACATACAAAAGTAGATCTAAACCTTCGCAATACACTTAAGACAATATTACAGAGATTCGAATCATAACTGAGCATAAAATAGAGAAACATATAAACATATATATAACGCACAAATTTTCTTCAAATATGCCTTATTACTTCAAATATTCAATAAATACACTTCTTCTGACCTTGCGCACATAGCTGTAGGGGCTCACACACTCAACTGTGGGCTTACCAAGGTCTTTGTGCACACAATTGCAAGAGCCTTCCCCTTCACGAGAATACAGAATTACAAACTCAAAATCTCATTCATGTACTTTCTAAAAAGCAGCCTAATGATTCCTAGATGAATTCGTTTTATAGATTTTACATTACATTACCACAGTCCATGAAATTTGGGCAAAAATCAAAACATCACATCCCTTTACAAAATAAGGAGCCTTGAACTTTCTAAAATTCCCTTTGACTCTTAACATTCTACGCACTCCACTCCTAAAAATTCAAAGACTTTGCAATCTTACATCAAAATTGACTCAAAACTTAGACAAAAATTAAACCTGGGGATCCCTATCACAACAACCTGCGTGGAATACCAAGCCTGAGGAAGCATCCAATGAGGGAAACCAGTGTAAGCACCAACTTGACGAGCGCTGGATTAAAAATTTGTTGTCTTGGATTGAATATTGCATTGCATGACCAGTTCTAAACCATGTTTTGCATGAGACCAACAATCTATGTTGTGTTCACGATGTGCATATGGGCTTGTTTAATGTGTAGAAATGAGCTTATATGTCACTTTGGTTTTTATCGTTTCACCGATTAAATTTTTAAAAGTAGTGAAGCAGTATAGAGACCGAAACACATTTCAAAGGAGAAGCCAACAGTGAAGTCGTTGCAGCATTGAGTCTTGAGAATAAGTATTGGAGCATGTTGAGTGTATAAACTGCATGAACCTATAGTGTTGGAAACTTCTTCCAATTGTATGAGGTCAATTACGATAAAGTTGTTGGGAAAATCCTTTGGGTGAAAGCATATGGTATCTGATTTCATGTGTAGATCTTCCTCGACAGGTTTTTGTTGAAGAAAATGATCGTACGAAGAAAAGGTCGTGAATTAGTTTGTGGTGATTCAAAGAATTAAAAGGACATAAAAAGGATTTATGAATTTATCCACTGAGGAGAGTAATGAAACATTGTGCATAGGTAATGACATGATAAAATTTAATTGATGCTATATAAAGATAAAAATATAAAATCAATGATCATATCTCCTTGAAAAGCAGGATACATTTACAAGGCATTAATATTTCTTTTAAATAAATGTATGGCACTCATTTAGTGTGGTTTCTTCACAGATTTATGTATGCCTTTCATGAGAAAGTGGGAGACAAAAGAGTGATGTAATGTGAAGTGGGTATTTTTACATTAGAAATCACATATGTGCGATATGTGATGGTTGTAATTAAGTTGGAGGTGGTCATAAAATTAGTGAAAGTGTTTCATTTGGAGAGTTAAGGTGTGCTACAATTTTTTAATTTTGTTGTAGTGGAGTAATAAAATAATTTTTGTGAATTTTTGGAGTGATAAGTTTGTAATTCAAAGGGTTTGAAAAGTCAAATTTTTTGTTGAGCCAAGTCCAAATTTGAGTCCAAATCAAGTTGATAATCATTATGAAGATGAGTTGAAAATCCAATAAATGTTTGTACTGGCGCATTTTCGATGGTAGCTAACACCCAAAGGATTTTAAAATGATATCAAGCGAGCATGAAATTGAAAGAATACAACAAAAAATATAAGATCAAGCGAGTGTGAAACTCAAGAAATCACGTTTCAAAAAAAAAAGTTCAAGCAAGCGTGTTCAAAGGGAGAAAAATATTGACTTGTTAGATTTTCTAAACAATCTAATACTATCCACTGCTGAGGAAACAATTAAAAATAGCAAAGCCACTCTTGTTGATATTAAAAGCCATCTACATTATGGACATGAGACTGTTGACTCTCTCCAACTTGAGTCACAACTACAATAAGATGAGTTGCTACATAAGGGTCATTTTTTTGAGCCATTTAACAATGCAACTTCAAATGTTGATTCCGCACCACTCAACGATACAACTTCAAGTGTAGAAATTGTACATGATCAAGCTCAACTTTCCAACCCAAACATTGTTGTCTTATGGAGGTGTGACCTAGGTTCATCGTTAGTTAGCCAAACAAATCCTTACACTATTGGCCCTTCCGACATATGCCTGCGGAGTGCGGACTTAAATCTCACTCAAAGCAGTATGGGGGGATGTTGGAACTAAGCTTCCGCACCCTTTTAGATGGATGTGATGTTGGTGTATTCCAACTATACCTGCCTTCGCGTAGGTTGCTTATCCTTTTGTTCTACCCTTCAATACCTTCATGAAATGTTAAAATTGACTTCCATGTAGCCCTAAAAAGGGGCTGATATGCTTTCATGCTACTAGGGCAGTGAACTGTGATATTTCCCAAATGACACTAAGTATATTACTTAACAAATCTTAGTTAACTTCACATAAATAGATGTTCTTACTTGTGTTTACTTAACCAATACAGTTATACACATTCGCACATCATATAAGCATTAGAAGTGAAATTCATACCCAATATAACAGATGCATAAACAGGAAATAAAGATGTAGAAATTATAAAATACTTCTCTTCATTGATAATTCCATAAGATTACAAACTCAACTCGCCCTGCGCACTTAGCTGCATGGGTCTGCGCACTTCTAGGCCTCTGCGCACTCATTTGCAAAGCCTCTACATACACTACGACCCAAAACTTAGACTTCAACTTAGAGCTATCTCTTATACATCACATCATTCTTCATGTTGTATCTCTCTATCTACTTAGAGCTTTGCCCTATTTATACAATCCCATGGTCCGCGGACCATGGGTAGATCTTTCACAATTGACATTACATTATCAAAATAAGGGAGGACAACCCTATAACTCTTTATGATCTACGCGCCCCGCAACCACAAAATGTGGATTCTTTACAAAATTTGGACCAAAATATGGGCTTTAAACCCCAAAACTACCCTTGGGGGATCCCGCGCCCAATAGGCCTCCAACACAAATATCGTGAATCGTCCTCGAGTCACTTTGTAGGTGCAAAGATCTTAGCATGAAGACCTCCCAGATCTGTTCGGATCACTGCAATTTCGGCAGCACACTGAGTGGCCGCCTGCTGGACTTCTTCCACGCGTTGTTTGGTGATTTCTACTGAATTGCTCCTCTGAATATTCTGCTGAGCTGCCTACCTTTTCACGAGGTTCCCTTCAATGGAAGCTATGATTGCATAAGCCTCATCAATCCATGGTTATAGGCATGCTTTTAAGACTGCTTCCTTATGCCGAGTGGCATCCACCTGTTCCCTGAGTGCCTTTTCCTCCTGCATTTGTGCAAGCCTCTATGTAAGTGAAACCATCTGCACAACCCCTTTTACCTCGTTGTACCTCTGTTGTAGCTTGCGTGCCTCTGTCTCTAGGTGCTCTACATTCAAGTCCTCCTACAGGGTGGTTAGGACCTCGAATGACTATTTGAACAACTGCATCTAGTCTGCCACTGCACTATCAACCGCCATTGTTGTTATTGTAACAGCAATGGTCCACTATTCCCTAATCTCCAGCGGAGTTGAAGGCTGAGCCTTCAATAGAAGTTCTGTGTTTTGCAGAGTCATCTCCAGTTGAACCCTGGCCATCTCTTCTCTTGCGTCACTCACCCGTGTGGCTAACTTACGGACGCGCGCCTCCACTGGTGCTTCTGCCCGAATGTCCAACTAAGGGACCATTTGGCAGGCTTCCTCTACGACCTACATTGTCAATTTGTTCTGCTCTGTTGCCTCATTAAGCTGTAGGCCCAGTTGCTCAATATTGATACGTTTCTTTCTCATTACCTGTAGAGCACGAGTCTCCCTCACCCAAAGTTCTTTGGTGACTCCATCCTGTAAGAGGTAGAGTATCTCCCGAGGGAGCACGACCATGTTCAACCCTACCCCTTTCAAACTTCTCACCATGGATATGTCGGCTTCCTTCTCTATAGTAAGTGCCCCATCTAGTAGCACGATCATGTTTTTCACCCTTGTGCGCAATATCTCCTCGGCTACCGAAGTGCCGACCGTCAGGTTGGTGGACACTGCGCCAGCCTGTGGAGTGCGAACTTGCAGCCCCTATGACTCTGCCTTGAGAGCCCCCAATACCAACTATTGTTGCTCTTCAAATTGTTGGATGGCCTTCGTGGTGACATCCCTCACTCTTTCTCCAATGTCATGTAAATTCCAAATGACATTGTAGCCCTTTAAAAAGTGAGGGATCGAATTTGTAGGACCTATCAAACCTCAAGGAAAGATGGGCGCGAGATACATTATCACTACGATAGAGTACTTGACTCGTTGGGGAGAAGTGTAGCCAGTAAAAGATTACAAGGCTACGAAGTTTCTGTTTAAACACATATTGACACAATTTGGATGTTTGAAGATCTTGATGAGCGATCGTGGTACACATTTCCTGAACAAAAGAATCAATGTGCTAACAGAAGAGTTTCAGGTGTATCATCAGAAAAGCACACCATATCACCCACAAGCCAATGGGACAGTAGAAGAATTTAACAAAATACTGGAGACTACGCTAACCAAAGTATGCAATGCGCGGCAAAGTGATTGGGACCTGCGCGTATTTGCAGTATTATGGGCTTATAAGACAACCTGCAAGAAACTGATGGGATAGACACCTTTCCGATTGGTCTATGGAGTGGAAGTCGTAATGCCAATGGAGTATATTGTGCCTAGTTTACGCACAGTAGCACTCACTATTATGACAAACTACGAAGCCTTGGAGGAGAGGCTCGCGCATTTGGAGGAACTAGACGAGGAACAATTTTTGGTTGGATTCCATCAACAGGTACAAAAGCAACGCGAAAAGGGATGGCACAATCGACATATTAAGTTGTGCACCTTCAAGCTAAACAATTTGGTGTTACTATATGACAGTAAGTTTGATAAATTCTCGAGAAAGTTCAGAATGCATTGGTTGGGACCGTATGTTGTTAAGGTGGTCACAGACAGAGGTGTGGTGCAGCTGGTAAAGCTAAATGGATAACCTTTCCCAGGCAAAGTGAATGGAAGTCAATTGAAGCCATACATGGGTGGCTTGGCTATCTGAATAGCCGATAGAATCATAGTCTTCATGCTCCAGGTAGCTAAAAGAAGGTGCAGGACTATAAGAAGATGCAGGGGACACAGGAACAGATACACGGAAGTAGTTTCGACACCGCGGTCTCGGAACAACACGTACAGGAGATACAACAGGCAGCCACTCATTGCATTGCTGACCTTATAGCCATCCGAGTAGAGTTGGGAGGTCTCTGCGTGAAGATCTCCGCACCGACAGAGGGACTCAAGGGTGAGTCACGATGTTTATGTTGGGGGCCTGTTAGGCATGGGATCCCCCCAAGGCAAGTTTTGGGTCTTAAAGCCCAAGTTTTAACTAATTCTGATGTAAAGACTCCGTGATTTGTAGGCGCTGAGAGCAAAGTTGTAATTGATTCATAAGGTTGTTCGCCCTTACTTTTGTAAATGTAGTGTCGGTTTGAGAGATCTACCCATGGCCTGTGGACCATGGGATTGTATAAATAAAGCAAGGCTCTAAGTGTAAAGTGACAACAAAAAAATGAAAGAAAGAGAGAAATCAATGAAGCATTGAGTCAAAGTGTAGATTCATGTCTTTGGGTCGTAGGGTAGGAGAAGTTTGTATAGCTGAGTGCACAGAGGCCTAGTAGTCTACAGCTGAGTGCGTAGACACTTGCAGCTGAGTGTGCAAGGCATGTTGAGTCTGTAACCGTTTGAAGCATTAATAAAGAGAAGTTTTATCATATTTCTGTGTATCTTTTCCTGTTTTATGCATTAAAGTATATTGGGTATGAATTGCAAGTTTACTGTTTATTTACTGTGGGAACTTATATGATTGTGCTGAGTAAGTGAATATAATATAAGGTATCTATTTATGCGAAGATAACTAACTGTTATAAGAAGATAAGTAAGATCCATGGTGTGACTTGGGGAAATAGTATAGATCAATGCTCCAGCAACACGAAAGCTCCACAGCCCCTAGTTAGGGCTGCGTGAAGGTGAATATAACAAGGTGTGAAGGCCCTGCAAGTCAGGGAAGTGCATGAAGGTATTCATAGTTGGACTAAATCAACCCCTCAGACATCTCAAGGTTGCAGAAAATGGGTTCGAGCATCCCGCCATACTACTTCGAGTGAGACTTCAATCCATGCTCTGCGGACTGTTGCCAAAAGGGCCAGTAATACAGGGATTTGTTTGGCTAATTAACTCTGAACCTAGGATTTATTTAGGGTGATTGCATCAAAAGAAGTCTTTGATGCCTTTTTCTTCTTTCATGACACTATTTGAGCTGGGTGGATGTTGTCTACGGGTCCACGCCAACTTGTTTTGTGTCTGTCTTGGGTTCGAGCGAAGGTGACTTTTGTCCTTCATGCTCTTCTTCTCCTGTTTTCTACTATTCTACTAGCTTCGCAGCATCGTGCATTGCCTGGGCCTTAGCCGTTGCTTCCTCTTTTTTGTACTTTTTCACTAGCTATGCCATTCGAAGCTTTGTCTCTTCCTTCTTGCACTGCACATCGGACTTATCTGTTTCCACCGCGAAGCTAGCTGGAGCACACCACTACGGTGGCCAAGACTCAAGGACTGCAAATATCATGTCGTCAGTCACCAGATATGGTAATTTGTGCCATGTCTTCGTAGGGACCTTCCGCGCCCTAATAAAAACATGGTGAAAATATTCTTTGAACTCCACAAAGCTATGCAAACTAGCATAGACCATGGGCAACAATCGCGGGTTGCGATTGATCCCCATTTGAATATTCATCTCCATTAATATTCAAAATATCTTTCTCTCCTTTATCCGCTACACATCCTTGGTCGCCCATAATGCTTCGCTGCCTCTGGAAGGTCCGACGCAACCGAAGGGAACTCACTGTCTTCAGGCAACTCCCATGGCACTAGTATGATCGACAATAGGAGCCACGCGTAATGAAATGTTTTTCCCTGCACCTGTGCCTTGCGATAGTTTGCAAGGAACTCACTACATAGATAGTTCACCTAGTTGAACTGGAGTCCTTCCACACATTGGGCCGCTAGTGCAACCACGGGCACGAGCACCTCATCTGTGTGGCACTTTCGCATAACCTTCCCTCCCAGGATTTGTGTTGTGACCTTGACTACAGGGTTGTTAATACTAGAGATGGAATATCCTTGTTTTTACTTATCCAACTTGAACTTCTCCTTCATTTCTTCCGTGAGGGCCAACTCACCACCTTTTCCCTCTGAAATGTTAGTTGGATCCTCCCTTGAGTAAGGCAGCCGTGTAATCCAATGAATCAGATGGTCTATGATGGGAATGGGCTCCTCCAACCACAAGCATCCATCGTGCACGAGGCAGAGTAGCTGCCTGATGACGAATATGATCACTGGGGCACATTGGTAATGCGGCGCCCAGAGTCAGTTAAGAAACCTAGCTTTCTCTACACCTTTGAGTCATGTGCGTGGCTCTAATGCAATTGTTCTAGGTGTTCCGTTCATCTTCTAGTGCATTAGCTTCACAGTCGCTAAATGCAGGAAATTCTCATGGTCTGCGAGGTCCCAATCTTCAAACTTCAACACAGGAACCCACCCCAAGTGTGGTCCCTCAAAAACAAGATCATCTAGGAGCAGCAGAGTTTACAGAGAGCTCTTGCTCTCATCTATGTCCTTTGGCACTTTGGCTTTACCCTTGTGCGGAAGGACATATTCCGGCAGCCTAGTAATAGGGTTTGCACCCTGGGCTTCAACCTCCATTTCTTCGCCCTCATTGTCTACCAGGATTTCTTCAAATTCCTCCTCATCGGCCTCTAAATTAATGGCCTTCCCCTTTTCCTACAATGTAAGCTTGGTCCTCTAGGGTTTCGTGGTGAGACACACACCAGGATCATGGCCTGCTTATCCTTCTTATGTTGCGGTGTTCTAGGTGATTTTGGGACCTCAACTATCACTCTGGTGCTCTCTCGAACTTCCACTTTTGCAATTTCCTCTGTGGATTCCTTGGGTGTCGACATCATTCTAGTCAGGAGGTCCTGCATCTCCTTCGACATTGTTTCAAACACTAAACTTTATCTCAAAGCCTCAAAGTTCGAAAGGTCCATACACACTTGATAGCACAATAGCTCAGTTCTTAAAATTCCAAGTGTTTTTCGCTAGACAACCATTTGTAATACATAGGGTCTTTTGGATTTCAATTCGATCGTTCCCCCCACATTCGACCCATTTATGCTATATTGGTGGCAAATTTTCAAGAATCTAGCCCATAAAGTTCACCTTAAATGTCTGTCGCCTACTCCATTTGGCCTCAAACCAACCAACAAATCATGAATAGTGACTTTAATAGTCACTTTCCAGTAGACCTGTGCGTGAGCGCAACTGTCCTTGCGTTGTTGCGAACCCTGTGACACTTCACTACTTCGCGTAGTCCTGACATCGCGCAACTCCTGGGTAGTGTAGTTTATAGTCCCGCGCCTCCTTTCAGCTACCTAGAGCGCTAAGAATATACTTCTATCATCTAGTCAAATGGTTGGGCCACTTGTGTATGACTTCAAATGGCTTCCATTCACTTTTCCTGAGAAGGGATCTCCATTTAACTTAACGAGCTAGACCGCACCACAATCGATAATTTCCTTGATAACATACGGTCCTAGCCAATTCACTCTGAGTTTCCTTGGAAATTTATCAAACTTACTATCATACAACAACACCAACTCATTCACCTTAAAGGTGCACAACTTAATATGTCAATCGTGCCATGCCTTTTCGCGCTGCTTTTGGACCTGCTAGTGAAATCCAACCAAAAATATCTCTTCTTCCAGCTCATCCAACTGCGCGAGCCTCTCCTCTAAGGCTCCGTGATCTGTCATACCTATGAGCACTGCTATGCATAGATTAAGCACGATGTTTTCCATAGGCATCACCACTTCAAATCCGTATACTAGCCTAAAGTGTGTTTATCCTGTTAGCTTTTTGCATGTCGTCTGATAAGCCCATAATACTGCAGAGATGCGTAGGTCCCAATCACTTCTCTGAGCATTGCATACCTTGGTCACTACGTTTTCAAGCACTTTTTTGAATGCCTCCGTCCCATTAGCCTATGCATGATAAGGTGTGCTCTTTTGATGATACACCTAAAATTCTTGTGTTAGTGTGTTGATTGTTTCATTCTGAGACTGTGTACCCTGATCACTCATCAAGATCTTTGGGCATCCAAATTGCATCAGTACATGTTCAAATAGAAACTTTGTGGAGGTCGTGCTTGTGCAATGCTTCACCAACTGCGCTTCTACCCAACGAGTCAAAGACTCCATCACAGTGATAATGTACCTCGCGCTTGTCTTTCCTTGGGGCTAAATAGGTCCTACAAAATATATTTCCCACTTTTTGAAGGGTTGCAATGTCATTTATGGATTCAAAGGAATTTCATCCCTCCGTGATGGCTTACCTATTCTTTGACATACGTCACATGCCTTACAATATGCTTTTGAATCCTGATGAAGGGTTGGCCACCGCAACCCTAGACGTAGAATCTTCTGCGCGGTTTCTCTCCCTACATAATCTCCTCCCACAGTGCCCCCATGAGCGTCCATGAGGATGCTGCTTCGTTCAAACTCAGGTATATACCTTCGAAGTATTTCATCATTCCCCATATTGTATAGATGCCCAACAATGGCAGAGAAATGTGCCGCATACACCACTAATTCCTTCTTTTGTTGGACAGAGTATCCTTCTGGCACAGTTCTAGTTATTAGGAAGTGTATTATATCCCCAAAATTTTCATTCGCAATGTGCACAGCAAAAATTTGCGTGTCAAGTAATCCTTCCTCCAAATTAGTAGTTTCCTTCTCTGTCTCAATGTGCGACAGGTGGTTAGGTCTTGCATTCAACTATCTAGGCTTCACAACAACTTCAAAATCGTATTCCTAATACAATAAAAGCCATTTGTAGATGTTCCCCCCCAACACAGGCTTATTGACTAGGTATTTTAGTGTGCAGTGGTCCATATACATCTTAAAGTGAACCCCTAGCAAGTAGTGTTGATACTTCTGGAGTGCATACACCATAGCTAGCCCTTCACGGTCACTGGCAAAATAGTTCTTTTTTTCTTTAGATAATTTGTGGCTTGCGAATGTGATAGGGTGTGTTATCACTCAGAAGTCTTCTCGAGAAGTTATAAATAGAAGGAATAATACAAGGTAAACACAAACCTAATATTTTAGACTCAGGTTGTAGCCAACCTAAGTCCAGAGAGGGCTCTCTCTTTATAATTTAAGTTTGTTTTGGGTAGGATTTCAGGCTAGTTCTTAGTGCTCATGATGTTTTGGTTTTTATTGGTTGGTGGAATTAAAGGAACAGATGGGAAGAAAAAATATTCAGGCCATTGGGCTATGGATTCAATCAAAGAGTGGCTTAACTGGAGCATATCAATTACTAAAGGAGGAGTTCACAAGGCAGGCTAGCACAACAAAAAGAAAATCTGCAGGTTTAAATGGATGAGGTAGTCCTAACCAAGGTAAAAGGGCAATGAAGAATCCTTAAACCAAGATCAAGATGAAGAACAAAAGGAGATCGATAGCAAAGGGGAACTAAGAATCCTTTGCTATGGACCGAAGGAGGGAAACTATGGAAGTAAGGGAGCAATTAAGAATTCCTAGACTAAGATAGTTTAGTAGAAAATAGTGAGAAAGTAAATAGTCAAGACATAGAGCATTAAAGCTAATTCTGAAATATCATTCCTTGTTTACTATTCAAATTTCATAGAGAAACATGTGAATATTTATAAACATGACGAGAAAACAGTAATAAACATGAAGAGATAATACTTATTTTTTTCCATTGTACACAAGAATCCTGTGAAATGTCTTTATCTTTATTTCATGACACAGTAAGCCAGTCCAGTCTTGATTACAATAGCTCCTTAACTTGATATGAAATTTCTACATAAATGTCTATTAATCCACCCTAATTAATTCAAAATGTGTAGTATTTATAAAAAAATGTTACAAAATATCTCATAATAGTGTGAGAATTATTCTAGGAAATCAAAAATATCTTCAAGCATGAAGATAGAGACAGATGGAAAACTGCCTTCCTGTTGTCCCTTTTATTGTGATTGTGCTGGCCATTTTAATTCAGATTTGGCTCTTTCAGTTGTTTGATATCTATGTGCTAGAATCAATTTATGTCTTTAACCTATTGATACTCTTTACCTGCTACACTTTGACCCTGTTTCACCTGTTTTACTTGGCTGCCATATGGATTTACTGTAGTAACTTTATAGTAAATCTGTCAATTTTATCCGCCATTCACCTTGATATTTTTCATCTTTATCATATTTCTATATATCTCATCAACTTTGGTGTACTTGGAAAAATTTCGGTTTTTGAAAAATAGGTGCTTTACATCATGCCCTAGGAAAAACAGATTTTCCATATTATCATACAATACCTTTCTTGTGGGTAGAGCTTTTACCCCTCAAGTACTAGCTTGGTTGTTGGCCAACTTGTTTAGTCTTTCAATGTAATCATCTTGGGTCATAATCTTTTCATGGATGACTATAAGACTGGGGAGGCCTCTATCCCTAAAAATACCAAACTTTATCATGAATATATCAATATCAGCTTGGATGCTTTGGCATTTCCTCTCAAGATTGAGCATAAGGTTCCTTTTAATAAGAATCTTCTTTATTTCTATGATGGTCCCTATCTTATCTTCTATGCCAATTTCATCCAGGTGATAATTGTTCTTGTTGTTCAAGAGTGTTATTAGTTGGTTGGCCTCTTCAGGCTTGTCTCCCAACTATTCTCTTGTCTTTTGAATTGCTTCAGTGGCCACTTTCACTAGTTCAGTCTGCACAAAAATTAATTGAATTGATGGTGAAACATCATTGTTAGAGTCAATGATGTTGGCCCAGAGCATTTCCTTTATATCTCCTAGTGCCTTTTGCAATGTCAAGTCCTTTTCAAGGATTTTTATCCTTTGACCCATTCTTTAACTCTTTTGAGCTTTTCTTCTTTCTGCTGTATTTATGCAAGTTTACAGTCAGTTTCCAAACTTGACACTTTTCTCTAAGTTTTATAAGCTCAGTAGCTTGGACGGCCATTTCTTCCATGGATTTTACTAAATCAATTGTCTTCTCTGTGGAACTACCTGCACTTGTAGAAGTACCTATGACTGGCATGGCTGTATCTAGTGGACGGTTGGTGCTAAGGAAGCAGTCAATGTAGAGGGCACTGTTGTAGAGACGGTAGGAATGACAGTCTGTGGAGTGGTGGCCAACTCACTCTGTTTAGATTGAATCAATTTTTCTAGCTCTTTCTTTGTTTCCTTTAATTGATGATTCAGGTTAAGGACTAAGTCCATAAGCTCCTCCTGTTCCTTCTAAGTTTCTAATACTTTAGTTGTTTGTGGATGATGTAGATGAGGGATTTTGAGCTGTTTTTTCAAGGCAACTATGTCATCATTTTTCTTTTTGATTAGCTATTCTGTAGCCTTTACATCCTTAGGATTAAGGCCCAACTCTATGATTAAGTCCTCTAAGGACTTTATCTTGGTATATTTGGCCTGTGAAGAGGCCTTCTCTAGTTGGAATTGTGTTGATATATTATTCAGCGAATTTTGTAGCTGATGTGCTGCAATGGCCTTGCTCGTCAATGTGGAATAAACCATTTCTCCGGTATGTTTATGAAATTCTATTTTGTCTATAGGATGTATATCCTTGGCCAGCACCTCAAAATCTATCTTCAAGTAATCTGTTATAAACCTGGGCTGCTGTGTGATAGGCTTCATGAAAGTCATTTGCATCTTACCTTCTTTTACTTCAAAGGCTGACATTAGCCTTATTTGCTTAGTGGGAGCCATTTTAAGGTATCGTGCATAGCTCTGGGCCTTAAACCTTTCATTTTCTGGCCTTTATCTCCTTTTATTTCTCTCTAATGTCTTGGTCCTGGCCAATTGGAGCCCTGAATGAGGATACTTCCACACTTTGTTGTCTTTCCAACATTTCAGCTTGTGTAGTGGAAGCTTCTTGTGTACCTCTAGAGGGAGTGGCCTGCCTGCTCTCTACCCTTTCAAGGCCTATGGTTCCAATTGTTTCCTCTGTAAAATCTTGTTCTGAAAAAGGTTTTAGCCTTTGCCTCTTGACATAAGTCTATGCAATAGGTCTACTGGAAGGAATAGCTTCCTCTCTATCTCTTTTGGGATTTTTCTCCTCATTTATAGGAGTTTGTACAATAGGAGGATTACTCATGATGTGTTCAAGCTGAGCCAGCTCTTCTAATATGTCTGGTTGCTCTGATTCTTCTTGCCCTTGAGGTTCTTCTTCTACTTGTTTCTCACTATGTTCCTGTGCTTCCCTTTGGGATTGGGATTTTCCTGGCACCTGTACAAAGGAATCTTCATCAAGTCTTCTTTCTAGATTAATTAACACATTATTGACAGCAACTTCTATGTTATCTCTATCTACTAGAGTGTTCTCCACCCATTCTAGTTGATTTGCATATTGTTCTATCTCAAGAATTATATGGTGGATATAGGGAGACAATTTGTTCTTTAGTATTCTATTGTAGATGAAATCAAAAGGGTCATATCTCCATATGAAACTTTGTTTCAGTTTGAGCCTTTGAAGGATTTCTTCTACTTCCCTTCTAGTTTCCCTACTATTGCATATAAATGGGCCAAGCTGGTCTCTTATTCTGAGTTGAAATTTCTTCTTGGCCTTTACAAAATGTACCTCATCTGAATTAATCATTTCCAGTAGTACTCTAGAGCAAACAATCTCATGGAGAGGTATCTTGGTAATTTGCAGGGTGCTAACTCACAGCCATATATTCTGATTTCAGTGTGATTTTGGTACAAGTACCAATCTCCCACTTTGTATTATTTGGACAACTGTAGGACCCTCCTGATATCTGCACTGGTTTTGGGGGGAGGACTTCCTAACAACATAGTTGACACTAGGTGCACAAAAAGATCTATGAAATCTGTATAAGTATATGGAGAGTCATATTGGTGGATTAATGGGGTCCAAAAGACCACTGATCTAGGGTTTCCCCTAGTATCAAGATTTTGACGTGTAAATGGGAATTTATCAACTTGATAGTACAGGAAAGGATGATATAAAACTGATGAGTACTTAAATACCCTTTCATTGTCATGAATTGATCATGCATCTTATCTGCAATGAACTTGGCATAATCAAACATGATGGCAGGGGGTTTTTCAAGAGTGTTAATGGACATGAAGGCTATAATAATCTCATCAACAAACTCATTGGTTGTCTGGCCTAACACACTAGATATCATTGCTATGATGTCTCAGCCAAGTTCAGAGAATATGGTCCACATGTATGGGGGAGGGTCCTTTGGAATGTATTGCTCTTCCCTAATGAATGTATAGAATAACTGAGCAAGTTTGATGGAGGTGATTATAGGGAATCTGTTAAGCAGGTCTCCAACAGAAAGGGGGGTCAGGTTTTGGCCTGGTTACAATTGCAGCATTTCCTTGATGGATTCAGCAGTGATGGTGAATAATACAATATGGTCAGGAGTTATCACTTCTCTTTGGTTGGGACTATAGTTCATATGGTAATAGTGGACAATTTCAGGGAAGATATGAACTCTAGGGAATTGGTACTTGGGCAAACCTGATTCCCAAAGACCTATTTTGTTTGCGTGGTTAAGTACTGGTCTCTATACCTACGACATAACTTCAGTGGGGATTCTTGGACATAGGTGTCTTTGATTTGAAAGTATTTGTCTGCCAAAGGGAGATGGTCTATGTCCTAGTGGGGAGTAGAAATTGGTAGTACATTCAGTGCAACTGAAGCAACCAACATTGGTTCTTGTGGATTCAAGGATGGGGGTGAAAGGTTTTCAATCAAATTGGGGGTAAATTGGCTTAATTCAAAGTAGTTTAGGATTGTTGGGCAATTGTTTTACTTAATT
This sequence comes from Pinus taeda, assembly GCA_000404065.3. Taxonomy (NCBI): domain Eukaryota; kingdom Viridiplantae; phylum Streptophyta; class Pinopsida; order Pinales; family Pinaceae; genus Pinus; species Pinus taeda. The sequence continues at coordinate 72,547 of APFE031042646.1, forward strand.
ACTTAATAACTTAAAACAATTGAGTAACATGTTTGGGAATTAAACAGGGTTTCTCAGTGATTTTGGATAAATACCTGGTTTTGGCTCTAAACGTGTTGATGGATGACTATGCATGGTTTGCAGTAGGCATACATGACTGAAGAGTGGTATGGAAGTTTAGCAGCTTCAGCAGGTTAGCAGTTGGACGTGGGTTGACGGTTGCACGTACTTTGGCACTTGCATGGAGGTCTGGGCGTCTTTTTCACGATAAAACTAAAAACAATGAGTTTTTTTAGTTTTATTTGCAAAGTCAACCAATTGGCGGGTACACGGGGAAAGGTATGTTTGGCATTAAGCGGGGGATGAGACATTTTGTCGTTTAGCGAGAGGCGGTAAGTAGGTTTGTATTGCACCACTTTTGGGCTGGAGTGGTTTTTGTGGGAGGCCGCCCGATGCCATTCAACGGGAGCCACGTAGCAGCGGGGTGAAGAGCAAAACCACCCACATCGGGTGGGTAAATGTTGGCCTTTGGAGGCCGCCTGATATGATTGTTAACTATCAAATTGAGAGAGGGCAGATCGCATGGTGATCGGGGCAGGGTCTTGTCACGAGGTTTAATGGAGGGGCACGACAGAGGTTTAAGAATGGTGGGATTAAGTTAATCAATGGATTATGGCAGATTAAGGGCATCATGGGTAATTTCATTGGTGGATGGTTTGACTTGTAATTAACCACGGATTGATTAATTATGTCAGGTTTTATTCACAAAGTTTATATTTCAAACTTTTGGGATGGGATATTAATATTAAGGGGTTTAATAAATACATAGGGCCAAAAGGATCATTTTCTCGGGAGTTAACATATAAATAGAGTTAAAAGTTAATATGAGCGAAGGCGGAGTGTGTTTTAGCGCTAAGTGTAAAATGAATTATTTGCAATTTGTTTTTACTTTTCACATAGAAAACATAAAGACTTAGGCTAAGTGTATATTTGTGTGTTTTTGTGGAAAAGGGGTTTTTACATGGGGGGTGATCACTTTCTAAGGTTTTACCCTTGGAGAAAGGGGTTTATTAGGGTAAAGTGAGTTTATTTGGGAATATGAGTGAATTTGAAGGGGGTGAATGCTTACGAGGGGAATTTTAGTACTTAAGACCTATAAGCTATTGGGTCGTCGGTTCGGTCACTCTAGAAGTCAGAGAAATGCTTTAAGCCCCTTTAACTTAAGATTTCAATTACTTTAAGACTTTCATTGGAAATTAGTTAAGTGGAAAATGTAATAAATGAGTGGTGTTAATCAATTGACTTCGTGTATTTTGGTAAATGTTCAATTTTCATCCATACTTGGAAATTTGATGATGAAGGTGAATAATATGATCTTATCTAATCAATCATCACAATTCTGCAACCATTCTTTTACTTACCCATCTACACATCATACCATTTTTACTTCTCTTTATTAGGGTGCACTTAAGCTAGCAAACCCTTTATCAAAACTTTTCTTTTCTTTTTACAAAAGTAATCTATCTATGTCTAACCTTATTACATCCAAAGGCTCAGATTAAACAATTGACTTCTTTTATTTACTCTACCTATCTACTTATCTACCAAGATTAAACAGTTTGGTCATATTTTATTCTCTATCTCTAAGCATAAAATTGAAAACATAAAATAGCCAAGTTTAAACATTTTGACCGTCCATGGATTGTGGCAAAGGTAACAAGTTGTACACAATTTTTTTGCATTGAAAGTAAATAGTAGTGGCATTTTGATTTGCACACTTTCATGGTATTTTTTCTTTATTAGGGTTCATTTTTTATCTTTTTGACCTTTTTTATTCTTTTTGTCCTTTGATTTTTCTTTTAGGACATACCCTCTTTACATTTTATAATTTTTTTTTTTATTTTTTGAATATGGAAAACATTTGCAGAAAGCAAACGTATGTAGATATTACAGATTTGACCTCAACCATTCAAAAATTATGACACCTATTAAGGAACATAACAGTGGTTCCACTTGGGGATGGCATTTCTTGATGAAATTTCATGAACTAGTAGATCAATGGCCTTCTAAATTACTGTGATTTTATTCTACAATTTTTCCCTTTTACTTTGCTGCATTATTTATATTTATGATAGTGAAACTTTTGAAGCTTAGGGCCTTCTCTTTAGGCTTCAACTCCAAAATTACCATCCAATCAACACTAAACTTTTGAAAAATAAAATATGTACAAGGATTTAGTGGAATTAGTGACTGGGATCTATGTAGTGCTTAAGCATTCGACTATTAACTAGTCCTCCTTCTACTTCTGCACCATCCAATTCTTTGAGGAAATATGCATTATTACCCCTGAAATCATAAATGATGTAAGGGATTTTCCATAGGAAGTCGAACTTCCCATGTTTACCTTTATCCTCCCTTCTTGAGTCCCATTTCAAAACTTTATCTCGTAGGTAGAAATATTCTACCTTAGTCCTTTTGTCAAAAGCTTTCGTGATTCTCTCTTGCACAACTTGGGATTTGATATACACTTCTTCCCTGGTCTGCTATAAGTGAATTTTCTGGTTGATCCTCCTTTGAATATCATTTGGCTCAACCTGTTCTTCTTGGAGCAAATTCATCATTGGTGTTCCCAAGGAAGATGGTAAAACAACCTCCATTCCATAAACTAGCTGATAAGGACTGGTACTAATGGATTTCTTTGTGGTCGACCAATCTGCCCACAGGGAATTTACTAGCTTCTTGTTCCAGGTTTTCTTTTTATATTCCAACAATTTTTTGATGATATTCACTAAGCTCTTGTTGGAAGACTCTGCTAGTCCATTTCCTTGGGGATAGTAGGCTATGGAGTGACCCAGGGTTATATGATATTTGCTGCAGAAATCAATCATCCTCTTTGATTTGAAGGCTGTTGCATTGTCTGTGATGATTTTGGTTGGGCAACTGAATCTGGACAAAATGTTGGCCTCAAGGAATCCTATTATGACAGTATCAGTGACTTGTCTTGATGGTATGGCTTCTATCCACTTTGTAAAATAATTTGTGGCAATCAAGATCCATCTATGTTGGGTAGAAGAGGGGGGATGGATTTCACCAATGAAGTCAAGACCCCATTGTTGAAATGGTACTTCGGTAGATATTGGTTTCAAAGGTAATGGTAATAGTTTTCTTTTTCCTTCAATAATCTGACATTTGCGACATGAGGTTAAAAATTTCTTTACATGAGAAAATAGAGTGGGCCAGTAAAAACTAGCTCTTAAGATCTTGTCAGTTGTGGTCTTCCAGTAAAGATGTCCCTCACAGTCACCTGCATGAAATTCTTGTAATATTTTGTCAGATTCTTCCTTTAACAAAAAATTAAAAAGGATGTCTTCATGATTTTTCCAAAATAAAGCATTGTCAGTTATGCAAAACTTCAAAGATTTAATTTTTAAGAACCTAATTTTAGTCCTAGATAACTCAGGAGGAGCTTGAATATTTTGTAGAACATATATAATGTCAGCATACCATGGTGAGTCAATAAAGGCTTGGCTGATCTGTGGAGTCGCCATCTCCTCTTCATTATCCAATTCTGCAATGAAATTTATGTCTAAGGCCTAACAATTCGATTCAGCCATGTGCTTGGCTAAACCTTGACCTTTGATCAATTTTGTAGGTTTAATTTCTAGGTCATATTCTAATATGGTAGCTATCCACTTCCCTCTCTTTCCATCTGGTCCATCTTGTGTTAGTATGTCTTTGACTACAGCATTGGGAACATAAGCTACTATATGAGAATATAGGATATAAACTCTGAAATCTTTAATGGATTTGACTAGAGCAAAAGCTTGTTTTTCCATTATATTATACATTAAAGGTGCATCTCTCAAGGCTTTGCTAAAGAAGGCTATTGGTTGTTCAAAACCATGATCATTTTTCTACAGTAGGACTACAACAATAGAATGTTCTGAGGCGAACAAAAATATGATGAAATCCCTATCAAACTTTGGATTGATGAGAACTCGAGTTTGTGTTAAGGCTAGATTTATATCTTCGAAATACCTTTTAGCCTCAACTGTCCATTTAATAGTCAAATCTTTCTTTAACATGTTATTTAGTAATCTAATTAGTTCATCTAAGTTAGAGATAAATCTTCTCAACAATTTTATTTTACCTAAAAAGCTTGTAGCTCTCTGATGTTCCAAGGATGTGGTATCTGTAAAATGGCTTCAATTCTTGCTGGGTCGATCCAAATACCATCTTTGGAGATTATGTGGCCTAGTAATTTTCCCTCTTCCAACCCAAACAAAGATTTTTTAGGATTCAGAGAAATTCCATACTTCCTACACTTGGTCAAGACCTGCCTCAAGTGATCTAGGTGTTGTTGATCTGATTTAGAGAATATCGTGATATCATCTAGGTATATTACCAGGAAGTCATGGATTTCCTTAGCAAAGGCTATGTCCACTTCTCTTTGAAAGTTTGCCCCTGCATTTTTTAACCCAAAAGGCATCTTCACATACATGAAAGTGTCCCATGAAGTAGTGAATGTAGTTTTTGTCTGATCATCTGGGTGGACTAAAATCTGGTTATAAGCAGAAAACCCATCTAGCAATAAGATTCTAGTTTAACCTACTACCCTCTGTAATATGTGATCCATTTTAGGAAGAGGGTAGTTATCCTTGAGTGAAACTTTATTTAGATTCCTAAGGTCAACACACAGTCTGATTTCACCATTTTTCTTTCTTGTAGGTACCAAATTAGAAACCCAATCTAAGAATCTAATTGGTGCAATGATCTTGGCTCCGTACATTCTTTTGATTTCCTTTTCAATAGAAGGCAATAGAATGGGGTTAATCCTTCTAAGCTTTTGTATAAAAGGCTTCTGGTTTTCTTTTAAGGGAATGGTGTGTTGTATTATGCTGGTATCATAGGACTTAAGGTCCTCATAATTCAAATCAAAAACATCTTGGAATTCCTTTAACAATTCTATGTATTTCACTTTTCCTCAGGAGGTAAAGACTTTGAAAGTTTTCTCAGTTTGGGATCTTCTTCAGAGCCTATGTTACACTCCTCTATGTCTGATTTTAAGGGTTCCATTTTCAGCTTTCTAGGGACATCGTTTGAGTCAAACAAGTCCTCCAAAGGAGTTAATCATTTGGGAAAAAAATTCTCTTTAAGATTAATGACTTTAGATTCTTCATCGATTGCCTCATCAATTTCAATCTGTTTTAGGATTTGAATATACGATTTTGTAAACTTTTTGGGTTGGAATCTATCTATCCTTTCATCTTCTACTTTGTTAATTTCTAATTTATCAATGTAATCAAAATCTAATGTTATGTTTGTATCTATATTGCTATTTACAAATTCATCATCTAAAGTTAGAAAATTGTTAATTTGTTGATCGTTATTGAACACTTGCCAGTTCTTTAAGTTGTCAGGAATAGTAGGTTTGTGCCTAACCTCAACAGTGTACTGATAGTTAGGATGAAAAGGTAACTTGCAAGTACTTGGTTTCTAAAAAAGCATTTAGTATTTCTACAACTGTTCCTCTATAAAGTCCTAACCTAGGATCCCTAGTCATGTAAACAACGTTGATTTGTTTTATTACCAACTCGGAATCTCCCATAATAGAGCCTCTTATGGCTCCTAACCTTTTGACTAATTTGAGACCTAAAAGAAGTTCTTCGTACTCGACCATGTTGTTTGTATATTTAAAGTTCAATCTGTAGTCGTGACCCTCTGAATGATCATTTTCTAATTTGTAAATCCATACTCCTGCTCCTACACCTAGTTTGTTTACTAACCCATCGAATTCAAGATGCCATAGAATTTCATGTTCATAATTCTTACTATCTGGGGGAACAAAATCTTCTTTGACTAAGGTATCTAGGTTATCTATATTGTCTGAAATTTCTTGAATTTGGACACTTTGCTTTTCCTTTGCTACTAAAATTTATTTTGGTCCTGATATAATGTTGTTTGAAGTGTCTTTTTGGTTTGATTCAGCATTGTAAAGAATGAAAGAATCAATATCAGAATGCATTGAATATATAGGAATGTTTTGGGGTCTCTCCTAGGTACTCACTACATACTTCATTAGAGTCTCTCTATACAGTTTTTTAGGATGTCCAAAGACTGATATGGTAGCATACGACATGTCAAGCTGCAGATATCCCTGGAGTTTGGCACCCCACAATCTAGACAACAACATGCCATATTTAGGTGGTATCTCAGCAACAATTATGTCCATAAGAATGGTCTTAGCAGGGTACTACACTAGGGAAACACCCAGGTCCTTTATAAGTCCTAGGCACTTAACTTGGCTTGAAACAAATGAAAACAGGTCCTTGTAAGGCCTAGCGATATCCAAGTTTAGCTTCTCCATAACAGATTTAGGCATAAGATTGTGTGAAGCCCCAGAGTCTAGCATGACATTATGTAGGATTTTATCGTGGATGTTAAGGATAATATAGAAGGGTGGTGTCCCTCTTTCCACGGGATTTCCATTAACATCAGGACCAAAAATTAACGCAGGCTGATCATCAATTAAGTTAACGGAGTCTTCATTCTCAACGAAGTTTAAAGATTTGCTTACTTGAGATTTGTAAGTTTCATGTTTAATCAGTTCTGTTAAAGGAACTGAGATTTTAATTTTGGCCACCTCTGCTCCCAAATTTAAAGGCAAAGGGGATTTGTTTGTTTGAACATTTGAAATCTTAGCAACAGGATTTGGAGTAATTTGTTCTTCTTTTTCTATGTTTGGAGTCTTTTTTATTAGATTTTCTAATATAATTTCTGGAGATTGTTCCACTGCTTCCTTAGAGGGAATTGAAGTGGAAGGTTGCTCATTAGAAGGTTGGTCATTGGTTACATCTTCAATGGTGGGAATGGGAGGGTTCTAATTTGATCTAGACAGGATTTGGAGAGTTTTTGTAACTGGAGCTCCTTTAACTTTCTTGGGCTGATTAGGTACTACTTTCTTGTTTTGGTGCAGAACATCAGTGTTCTTTTTGCTCCTCAAATTGTATTGTTTATGCACTTCGAAGATAGCAGAGTCATACCCTTGCTTGTAGTCAAATTATTCTCCAGTTTGGGTCTGTAACTGCTGAAGCATGTATAATTCCCGATCATATTGAGTCATAAAGACAGTTTCCTCATCATCTAACCCCATTAAGTTAATTTGGGTGCCTTGCTCAGGGTCTTCTGGATGGGAAGTTTCAACATAATTCTCTTGGAAAGGAGGTCTAATGTTCTGATTAGGCCCATTTTTACCAGTATTTTGGTTCTGGTTCTTCCTAAAGTTTGGATTCCTCACTGGAGGTGCCCGTTGGTTATCCTAGTGAGGTTTTCTTTCAATGATTTCTATCATATCCATCAATTTTTCCATTCATTTGGCTAAAGCATCCATTTTTTTTATCAAAAGGTGTAGTTTCATCTTTCAATGGTGTTCTCCTTTCATTTCTAACTCTAGCTCTTTTGGATAGCAGATTTGCTTCTACACTTACTGCTACACTTTGCATATCTTCTAGGGTTGAGGGATTCCTTTCTCTTCGTTGGAGAGCCATATTAGTGTCAAACCCTTCTAGAAACTTTATCAGGGGTAAGCTAGGTGGAGGTCTAAGGTCAAGTGGTATTTTGTTATATACATTGTTAAATCGAGCATAGTAGTCCTGAACGGTTTCGTTTGGTCCCCTCTTAAGGTTTTCATATTTAGAAAGAAATTGAAGAGGGTTCTTTTTCTTCTCCCACCTATTTAAAAAACACTGGTAAAAAACTTCTAAACTAGCTATACGATTATTAGGCAGAGATCTAAACCATGTTCTCTCTTCTCCAGCTAGAGTTTGGGCAAAAATTCTCATTTGGACATCTCCTATGTCAATTTCATACAGTTCAAAATAATCTGTCATTTTTCTTGTGTGGTGCTATGTTGTGTAAGATCCAATGCCATCAAATAGAACAATTTTACTCTGGTATTCTAGTGGTAAGACACCTTGAGGAGCAGGCATCACAAGAGAGACATATCTGAGTGCCATAGCTCTAAGTTGGGAAGGATTGAGAACATGAGTTGGGGTAACACGGGAATTTGGGATAACAGGGGGATTTGGGGTAACAGGAGTAATGGGTATTTGATGGGTAATGATAGTCTGATGGGGAAGTGAAGGTATGAATGAAGATGAGGAATGAAGTTCGAAAATGTGAGTAAATGATGGTGAACTAAAAGAAGTTGAAGATGTATCATAAAGTTTAGGGATCCTATCAGTAGTAAAGGATGACTGAGGGGAATTCAGAAGGTACCGATCGATTGACAAGTCTTCCCTTTGGACTTCAAGTTCTGCTGTAAATTTTGGATCTAGAACTATGTCCTCAAGTGCACTCTCAAACTTGCTTCTAAATAGGGAAAGGTCAAAATACTCGTCAAAAGGGAGATCTTCTACAAATAACCACTCATTAGGGTAGGAATTGGATTTACTTAAAGGTCTTCGGATTACTGAAATTTCTTGTCTTCTGATTATTCTCAAAATAAGGTTGGGATTTTCAAATACAGGGGGAGGATTTAGATCAGGGTTGGCCCTTGTATAATGAGTTCTCCTTGAAGCCAGATTTCAAGCTTTTTCTAATTATTTTATTTTTATGAATTTTTTGAAATAAATTCTAATAAACCCTTTAAGAGGATTGAAAAATAAAAATTTGAATTTCTCAAAGGTTTATTAAGACTAAAGGTTTGATTCCCCAGTATGGTAGCCACTATGTTATCACTCAGAAGTCTTCCCTAGAAGTTATAAAAAGAAGGAATAATCCAAGGTAACCACAAACCTAATCTTTTAGACTCAGGTTCTAGCCAACCTAAGTCTAGAGAGGGCTCTCTCTTTATAATTTAACTTCGTTTTGGGTATGGTTTCACGCTAGTTCTTATTTCTGATGATGTTTTGGTTTTGATTGGTTGGTGGATTTAAAGGAACATATGGGTAGAACAAATATTCAGGCCATTGGGCTATGGAGTCAATCAAAGAGTGGCTTAACTGGAGTATATCAATTACTAAAGGAGGAGTTCACAGGGTAGGCTAGCACAACAAAAAGTAAATTTGCAGGTCCAAATGGACGAGGTAGTCCTAACCATGGTAAAAGGGCAATGAAAAATCCTTAAACCGGGATCAAGATGAAGAATGGAAGGAGATCAGTAGCAAAGGGAAACTAAGAATCCTTTTCTATGGACCTAAGGGGGGAAACTATGGAAGTAAGGGAGCAATTAAGAATTCACAGACTAAGATAGTTTAGTAGAAAACAGTGAGAAAGTAAACAGTCAAGACAGAGAGCATTAAAGCTAATTCTGAAATATCATTCTTTGTTTACTATTCATATTTCATAGAGAAACATGTGAATATTTATAAACATGACGAGAAAACAGTAATAAACATGAAGAGATAATACTTATTTGGTTTCCACTGTGCACAAGAATCTTGTGAAATGTCTTTATCTTTATTTCATGACCCAGGAAGCTAGTCCAGTCTTGATTACCATAGCTCCTTAACTTGATATGAAATGTCTACAGAAATGTCTATTAATACACCCTAATTACTTCGAATTGTGAATTATTTATACAAAAAATGTTACAAAATATCTCATAATAGTATGAGATTTATTCTAGGAAATAAAAAATATCTTCAAGCATGAACATAGAGACAGATGGAAAACTGCCTTCTCGCTGTCCCTTTTATTGTGATTGTGCTAGCTCTTGTAATTCAGATTTGGCTCTTTTAGTTGCTTGATATCTATATGCTGGAATTACTTTATGTCTTTCACCTACTGATACTCTTTACCTGCTACACTTTGACCTTGTTTCACCTATTTTACCTGGCTACCATATGGATTTACTGTAGTAACTTTATAGTAAATCTGTCAATTTTACCCACCATTCACCTTTAGGTAATTTCATCTTTAGCATCTTTATATATATCTCATCAGCTTTGGTGTACTTGGAAAAATTTGGCTTGTTGACAAACAAGTGCTTTACCTCACGATCTAGGAAAAATAGATTTTCCAGATTATCATACAATACCTTTCCCATGGGTAGAGTTTTTACCCCTGAAGTACTAGCTTGGTTGCTGGCCAACTTTTTTATTCTTTCAACCTAATCATCTTGGTTCATAAGCTTGTCATGGATGACCATAGGACTAGGGAGGCCTTTCTCCCTCAAAATACCAAACTTTGTCATGAATCTATCAATATCAGCTTGGATACTTTGGCATTTCTTCTCAATATTGAGCATAAGGTTCCTTTTAGTAAGAATCTTCTTGATTTCTATGATGGTCCTTGTCCTATCTTCTATGCCCAGTTCATCCATCTGATACATGTCCTTTCTATTCAATAATGTTATCAGTTGGTTCACCTCTTTAGGTTTGTCTCCCAGCTCTTCTCTTGTCTTTTGAATTGCTTCAATAGCCACTCTCACCAGTTCAGTCTGCTCAAAATTACTTGAATTGATGGTGAAACATCATTGATAGAGTCAATGATGTTGGCCCAAAGAATTTCCTTTATATCTCCTCGTTGATTTTGCAATGTAAAGTCCTTTTCAAGTATTTTTATCCTTTCACCCATTCTTTGACTCTTCTAAGCTTCTTCTTTTTGCTTTATTTGTGCAAGTTTATAATCAGTTTCCAAACTTGACACTTTTTCTCTAAGTTTTTTAAGCTCAGTAGGCTGGATGGTCATTTCCTCCATGGCTTTTACTAATTCAATTGTCTTCTCTATGGAATTACCTACACTTTTAGATGTACCTATGACTAGCATGGCTGTAGCTGGTGGAATGGTTGGTGCTAAGGAAGCAGCCAATGTAGAGGGAACTACTGTAGAAACTATAGGAATGACAGTCTGTGGAGTGGTGGCCAACTCACTCTATTTAGACTAAATCAATTTGTTTAGCTCTTTATTTGTTTCCTTCAATTGATCATTTAGCTTAAGGACTAAGTCCATAAGCTCCTCATGTTCCTTCCGAGTTTCTAATACTTCAGTTGTTTGTGGATGATGTAGATGAGGGATTTTAAGATGCTTTTTCAAGGCAACTATGTCATCATTTTTCTTTTTGATTAGCTGTTATGCAGCCTTTATATCCTTGGGATCATGGTCCAACTCTATGATTAAGTCCTCTAAGGACTTTATCGTGGTACCCTTGGCCTGTGAAGATGCCTTCTCTAGTTGGAATTGCGCTGATATATTATTAAGCAAATTTTGTAGATGATGTGCTGGAATGGCCTTGCTAGTCAATGTGGAATAGACCATTTCTTTGTCTGTTTGTGCAATTATATTTGGTATAAAGGATGTATATCCTTGTCCAGCACCTCAAAATCTATCTTCAATTAATCTACTATAGACCTAGGCTGTTGTGTGATAGGCTTCATGAAAGTCATTTGCATCTCACCTACTTTTACATCAAAGGATGACATTAGCCTTGTTTGATTAGTGGGAGCCATTTTAAGGTATTGTGCATAGCTCTGGGCCTTCAACTTTTCATTTTTGGCCTTCATCTCCTTGTATTTCTCTCTAATGTCCTAGTCTTGGCCAGTTGGAACCTTGAATGAGGATACTTCCACACTCTGTTGTCTTTCCAACATTTGAACCTGTGTAGTGGAAGGTTCTTGTGTACCTCCAGAGGGAGTGGCTTGCCTGCTCCCTGCCCTTTCTATACCTATGGTTCTAGCTTTTTCCTCTGTAAAATCTTGTTCTAAAAAAGGATTTAACCTTTTCCTCTTGACATAAGTCTGTGCAATAGGTCTGCTGGAAGGATTAGCCTCCTCTCTATCTCTTTTGGGATTCTTCTCCTCATTTAGAGGAGTCTGTATAATAGGAGGATTACTCATGATGTGTTCTGGCTGAGCCATCTCTTTTGATATGTCTAGTTGCTCTAATTCTTCTTGCCCTTGAGGTCCTTCTTCTGCTTGTTTCTCACTGTGTTCCTGTGTTTCCCTTTGGGATTGGGATTCTCCTGGCACCTATACAAAGGAATCTTCATCAAGTCTTCTTTCTAGATCAATCAACACATTATTGATAGCAACTTTTGTGCTATCTTTGTCTACTAGAGTGTTCTCCACCCATTCTAGTTGATTTTCATATTGTTCTATCTCAGGAATTCTGTGGTGGATATAGGGAGACAATTTGTTCTTTAGTCTTCTGTTGCAGATGAAATCAAAAGGGTCATATCTCCATATGAAACTTTGTTTCAGTTTGATCCCTTGAAGGATTTATTCTACTTCCCTTCCAACTTCCCTACTGTTGCATATAAAGGGGCCAAGTTGGTCTTTTATTATGTGTTGAGCTTTCTTCTTGGCCTTTACAAGATGTGCCTCATCTGAATTAATCATTTGCATGTAGTACTCCAAAGCAAACAATCTCATGGGGAGGTATCTTGGTAGTTTATAGGGTGCTAACTCACAGCCATATATTCTGATTTCAGTGTGATTTTGTTACAAGTACCAATCTCCCACTCTGTATTGTTTGGACAATTGTAGGACCCTCACGATATCTGCGATTCTGCACTGATTCTGGGGGGAGGACTTCCTAACAACATAGTTGCCATTAGGTGCACAAAAACATCTATGAAATCTGTATAAGTATATGGAGAGTCATATTAGTGGATTAATGGGGTCCAGAAGACTACTGATCTAGGGTTGCCCCTGGTATCAAGCTTTTGAAGTGTAAATGGGAATTTATCAGCTTAATAGTACAGGAAAAGATGATATGAAACTGATGAGTACTTAAATACACTTTCATTGTCCATTTTCATGAATTGATCATGCATCTTATTTGCAATGAACTTGGCATAGTCAAACATCATGGCAGGGGGCTGTCCAAGAGTGTAAATGGACATGAAGGTTATAATAATCTCATCAACAAACTCACTGGTAGTCTCGCCTAACACACTAGATATCATTTCTATGATGTCTCGACCAAGTTTAGAGAATATGGTCCACATGCATGGGGGAGGGTCCTTTGGAATGTATTTCTCTTCCCTAATGAAGGTCTGGTATAACTGAGCAAGGTTGATGGAGGTGATTGTAGGGAATCTGTTAAGCAGGTCTCCAACAGAAAGGGGGGCCAGGTTTTGGCCTGGTTTCAACTGCAACATTTCATTGATGGATTCAGCAGTGATGGTGAATAATACAGTATGGTCAGGAGTCATCACTGCTCTTTGGTTGGGACTATAGTTCATATGGAAATAGTGGAAAATTTCAGAGAATATATGAACATTAGGGAATTGGTACTTGGGAAAACCTAATTCCCAACGACCTATTTTTTCTGTGTGGTTTAAGTACTGGTATCTGTACCTGCAGTATAACTTTAGTGGGGATTCTTGGACAAAGGTGTCTTTGATTTGAAAGTCTTTGTCTGCCAAAGGGAGATGGTCTAAGTCCATGTGCGGAGTAGAAATTGGTAGTACATTCAGTGCAACTGGAGCAGCCATCCTTGGTTCTTGTGGATTCAAGGACGGGGGTGAAAGATTTTCAGTCAAATTGGGGATAAATTGGTTCAATTCAGAGTAGTTTAGGATTGTTGGGCAATTGTTTTACTTAATTACTTAATAACTTAAAACAATTGAGTAACAAGATTGGGAATTAAATAGGGTTTCTCAGTGAATTTGGGTAAATCCATGGTTTTGGCTCTGAACGGGTTGATGGATGACTGTGCATAGTTTTCAAGAGGTGTACGTGGCTGAAGAGTGGTCTGGAAGTTCAGTAGCTTCAACAGGTTAGCAGTTGCACGTGGGTTGAAGGTTACACATACTCTAGCACTTGCATGGAGGTCTGGGTGTCTTTTTCACGATAAAACTAAAAAAATGAGTTTTTTTTAGTTTTATTTGCAAATTCAACCAGTTGGCGAGTACACAGGAAAAGATACGTTTGGCATTAAGCAGGGGATGATACGTTTTCTTCGTTTAATGAAAGGTGGTAAGTGGGTTTGTATCACACCACTTTTGGGTTGGAGTGGTTTTAGGGGAGGCCACCTAATGCCATTCATCGGGCACCATGTAGCAGCAGGGTGAAGAGCGAAACCACCCCATCGGGCGGGTAAAGGCCTGCCTTCGGAAGCCCCCCGATATGATTGTTAACCATCAAATCGAGAGAGGGAAAATCGCACCGTGATCAGGGTGGGGTCTTGTCATGAGGTTTAATGGAGGGGCCCAGCAGAGGTTTACGCATGGTGGGATTAAGTTAATCAATGGATTATGGTGGACTAAGGGCATCAGGGGTGATTTCATTAGCGGATGGTTTGACTTGTAATTAACCACGGTTTGATTAATTATGTCGGATTTATTCATAAAGTTTATATTTCAAACTTTCGGGATGGGATATTAATATTAAGGGGTTTAATAAACACATAGGGGCAAAAGGGTCATTTTCTCAGGAGTTAATATATAAATAGAGCTAAAATTTCATATGAGCAAAGCCGAAGTGTGTTTTAGCACTAATTGTAAAATGAATTCTTTGTAATTTGTTTTTACTTTTCACATAGAAAACATAAAGACTTAGGTTAAGTGCATATTTGTGGGTTTTTGTGGAAAAGGGGTTTTTACATCGGGAGTGATCACTTTTCTAAGGTTTTGTCCTTAGAGAAAGGGGTTTATTAGGGGAAAGTGAGTTTATTTGGGAATATGAGTGAATTTGAAGGGGGTGAATGCTTATGAGGGGACTTTCAATACTTAGGACCTATAAGCTATTGGGCTGAGGGTCCGGTCCCTCCAGAAGTCAAAGAAATGCTCTGAGCCCCTTTAACTTAAGATTTTAGGTACTTTAAGACTTTCTTTGGAAATTAGTTAAGTGGAAAATGTATGGGAGGTTAATCAATTGACTTGGTGTATTTTGGTAAATGATCAATTTTCATCCATACTTGGAAATTTTATCATGAAGAGGAATAATATGATTTTATCTAATCAATCATCACAATTCTGCAACCATTCTACTACTTATCCATCTACACATCCTACCATTTTTACTTCTCTTTATTAACATGCACTTAAGATGGAAAAACCTTTATCAAAACTTTTTTTACTTTTTTTTATAAAATTAATCTATCTAAGTCTAACCTTATTACATCCAAGGGCTTAGATTAAACAACTGAGCTCCTTTTATTTACTCTACCTATCTAATTATCTACCAAGATTAAACAATTTGGTCATATTTTATTCTCTATCTCTAAGCATAAAATTGAAAACATAAAATAGCCAAGTTTAAACATTTTGACCGTCCATAGATTGTGGCAAAGGTAACAACCTGCACACAATCTTTTATTCTACATCAAAAGTAAATAGTAGTGGCATTTTGACTTGCACACTTTCATGGTCTTTTTTCTTTCTTGGGGTTCATTTTTTATCTTTTTGACCCTTTGATTTTTCTTTTAGGACATAACCCTCTTTACATTTTTTTTTTTTTTTTTTAATTTTTTTATTATGGAAAACATTTGCAGAAAGCAAAGGTATGTACATATTACAATTTTGACCTCAGCTATTAAAAAATTATGACACCTATTGGTATAGGAACATAACAAGGTGGTCCAAGCCTTCTCTGTTATCCTGTGTTAGTATTTCTCCCAGCACTATACATGGCATGTCAACATGTACATGAAATTCTTTCTTCCAGTCCGGGAAGACTAGAATCGATGTGGTAACCATCTTTTCTTTCAATATATCCAGGCTTTTCTTACAGTTATCATTCCAACAGAAAGAGACATCCTTCTTTAAAACTTTTTCCATCAGTGCGGTGATATGGGCATAACCTTTGATAAACTTTCTATAATATCCCGTAGGCCCTAAAGTAGCATGCAAATGTTTCACACTTCTCGGCACTTCCAAGTTCAGAATCACCGGGATTTTCGTGGGACCTTCCATCAGACCTTTTCTACAAACCACATGTCCCAATAGTTTCCCAAAAGGAATGCAAAACAGACACTTCTTAACGTTGAGCGTGATCTGGTATCTTCGAGAGGTATCCAACATCAAGTGCAAGCTCGCTACATGGCGCTTAACCAATCCAAATACAGTCCAATCATCAAAATATATCTCTAGGAACTTATGAATAAATTCCCTGAATGCCACAACAACCACACGCGAAAAGATAGCAAGCACATTCTTCAACCCAAATGAAATTACAGTATATTGAAAACAACCCCACTCAGCCGTAAAGGTTTCCTTGCTCCTAGCCTCCAGCATGATTTTGATTTGGTGGTACCCAGAGAACCCATTAGTGAAGGAGTATGATTCCTAGCCACTTACATTGTCCAACACTTCATCTATGAATGGAGTTGGGAAAGGATCATGCACACAGGCGTGATTCAGCTTTCTACGATCCACACATATTCTTATCTCATCCTTCTACTTCTTCTCTTGCACCACCATTGGGCTTACCCAATCGAACTCTTCCACAAGCTCAATAATGCTTACTGCTAGAATTTTTTCTAGCTCTAAGTGGACCTTCTCCTTGTATTTCAGATTTAGGCGGTAAAGCCTTTGCTTAACTGGCTTCGCGTCAGGTTTTAGCATGATTCTCATCACTCCTAGGTCTCTGATTATTCCTTTCGAGTCTGTAAACTTGGTAGGGAATAAGTCCTGATATTAGTGGAGTAATTCAACGACCTTATCAACCACTGCGTCATCCCAATAGTATCCATATTCGAGAACTTGGGCTCTACCTCTGCACCAATGTTCACCTATCTAGTTCTCACTGGCGCAGTTATATTAGCATTCTGAATCTATGGTCCTTGAACCTCGAGATGGCCTTCTGTCTCTGAAATGTTGATCTTCCACAGATCCTTGTCCTCTTCCTCAGTAGTTACATTATAACATTTTAGTGTGTGAATCAGCTGAGTAGCCCATTCAAGTTGCGTCAGGTCCAAACGATCCTACGATATCCTCAAGATGGTTGCTTTTACCTCTTGTAGGACTTCCTCAATACCACCAAACCCATCCTAAAAACTAAATGTCATCAAGAATCCTTCGCGTAGGATATCCCATTCACCCGTCCCATGGTGAAGCTCTGTTTCTACATACCAATTCACTAGGATAGCATCCATGGTGTAACAGAATAGGTGAATCCACTTAGGTTGCAACTTTTCTCCATAATCCTATGTCCATATGGCCAGATGTGCACGCAGATCGTTCTACCCATCGTATTTGTCTATCAGTCGCATCTTAGGCTTCCCAAATCGCACTCGCATCATTTTCCTACTTTCGCGCCAATCATCAAAACTTCCCTTGTGTGTATGCCACCATCTTGCGGGCGTAGCTCGCAGTGCCCAGTCCAAGGCATAGAAGTGTTTCTTTTCACACTTTGTCATGACCCTAACTCTTGCATTTCACACACCATACTTCTTCACATAACTTTGGCCAAACTGTCCTATCCTGCTTCAAGCTTTGCATCTTAAGGCACAGATTCTTCAGCTGCGTGTAGATCTGCTGAACTCCTAGATTGGGATCTTGCATTTGGGTCTCATGTAGTCTCATGGAAATCTCCAAGGCCTCTACCTGAGTAGTTATCTTCTATTGCGATAGTGCACTCCTTAAATGTGGTAATAGCGAAGCCACAAACCATTAGCGATGTTGTCCATCTGTCAAATTCATGTTGGCTTCACAGATCATACATTTTAGCCTCTGATCTAGTTCCCAAGGTGTCTCGCCTAGTAGCATTGTGATCTCTTTGAATCCCACAATCAACTGCGCTTCCGATTTAGGTTTGCTAAATTCCCTATTTAGTGTTGTTTGGATGTCTGCTATTCTAGCATTCGGGTTATCGTTGGAGTACTTAATATACCAGGTTAGTGCGTGATCTTGCAGAGAACTAACTAGTGTGCCTTTTTTATGTTATCATCTATAACACCTTGAGCTTCCCATACAACCCTCACAACGAACCAAAATTGGTCTGGGTCCTCATTTCCCAAGCCCTTGAACAAAGGCAATTTCACTTTGTTTTCCATACTGAATCACAGTGGTGGTGGAGGTGGTGTGGGTGAAGTTGGAGGTGATGGCAGTGAATATGGAGGTGGTGTAGGCAAAGGAGGAATTCGCGGAAATCCTTGTCTTATCAATTCAATAGTACTTTGCAAACAGACCTTCGATATTCCTTCTTCGTCCCTTCGCAGTGATGAAATCAAGGGGCTATACTCTGGACCCTTATTTCCTTCATTTCTATAACTTTTTCCGCTTCGTGTGGTCCCAAACATCAAGGTAACTGCATAACCCTTTTTTTGCACAACAACATTTTAATCCAAGTATTTAGAGATTTTACGTACTTACCTCGCAGTCATTTGAAAAAGTGTCGCTCTCCCTCACTATATTTGAATGATGTGTCGACTGCGAACTCAATAACAAATCCTCCTCTAATGCTATTGATCCAATTATCAGCGGTGCACGTGATCTTATCCTTTGATGCTTCCAACCTTCGCATTGGCTCTAGGGTCCACACAATAGGACCGTCAAGTTTCCACCTTCCTTGGCTATTTGCTAGCTTCGCAATCCACTCGTATAGCTCAGTAGGGAAAGAGGCGAAAAAGATTTCATGGATCTTCGAATACATGTATTGGTCCAACCGTTGTTCTTTTGACAATCATAGGTTTCTGTTCTCCTGCGCCGCGAACTCGTGAATCCTTCTATCCAACCAGTTTTCGATTTCTTTCTTAGTTGGATTCCAGTGATACGACATCACACATTTCTCATGCAAATTCTGGTCCTGGCAACAGAACCATGTTTCCGCACCCTTGAGATGCATGTGATGTCGGTTTATTCTAACTATACCTGCATTTGCGCAGGTTTCTTATCCTTTTGTTCTACCCTTCAGTACCTTCACGAAATGTTACTATCAGCTTTCGTGCAGCCCTAACCAAGGGTTGATATGCTTTCGTGCTGCTAGGGTAGGGAACTGTGTATTTTCCAAACGACACTAAGTATCTTACTTAACAAAAATGAGTTAAATTTGCATAAACAGATGTTCTTACTTGTGTTTACTTAACCAAAACAGTTATACACATTCATGCATCATGTAAGCATTAGAAGTGAAATTCATACCCAATATAAAAGATGCATAAACAAGAAATAAAGACGCAAAAATTATAGAATACTTCCCTTTATTGATAATTCCATATGCTTATAGACTTCACTCACCCTGTGCACTTAGTTGCAGGGGTCCGTGCACTCAGCTGCAGAATTCTAGGCCTCCACGCACTCAGCTGCGGACTTCTAGGCCTCTGTGCACTCAACTGGAGAGCCTTTATCTATGTTACGATCCCAAACTTAGACTTCTACTCAGAGCTATCTATTATACATCATATCATTCTTCATGTTGTATCTCTCTATCTACTTAGATCTTTGCTCTATTTATACAATCCCATGGTCCGGGGACCATGGGTAGATCTTTTACAACCGACATTACATTATCAAAATAAGGGCAGACAACCCTATGACTCTTTATCATGTACGCGCTCTGCGACCACAAAATGCGGAGTCTTTACAAAATTTGGACCAAAATATGGGCTTTAAGCCCCAAAATTGCCCTTGGGGGATCTTGCGCCAAACAATCATCAAATTGTGGGAAGCAATACAATGCAACAAAAATTGATGTGGTTTAGGATATGAGAAAGATGACAACAATTTGCATATTCCAGATTAGTTAAAACCAATCAAGTTCATTAGTGGAGGATTTCTTGATCAAGAAAGATCATAAACTAATGATAAAATTGAAGAAAATCCAAAAGTTTAGCATTGTCAAAGAACTGGTCATATGGAAGATCATTGTTTTTATCTCCATCCTTGTCACTATTATGGCAAGAAGAATCACTCATGAGAGAGAAAACGAAACAAGACAACCAAATTGAAGATTAATTATGCATGGATTGATTTATGGGAGTGGATGTCAACAGTGAAATGATTATATATGTTTTATCAAAGAATTCAATCTCACATGAAGACGAACATTGCAGCCAATGATGAAAAGAAGATGGTACACTCATGTGCTTGAAAGGGGGAGTACAATGGTGAAACTCTCCTACATCTTAAGTGGGGGAGTTAAAAACAAATGCAAATGTTTATGGTGTCTTCTTTCAGCTGATAAAGTGGGGAATTGATGAAGAAATTGAAATTGAATTGATGATTATGGTTGTTAGACTGAAAGTTTCAACAACAATACAATTTGTCAGTGGGCATAAAATTTTCCAGTGGACAAGTGATTGGGATGTTGATTGAGAGAAAATTTGGGAATTTTTGTTCACTTGGATGGTCATTAGACCTAAAAAAGGATAGATAGATCCTTTGAAATTGTAACTCGGTATTAGATTCTATTTTCAAGCATTTTCAAGGATGTATTATACTTGTAACCAATTCACTTCTCTTGGTTCACATTCTTCATATTGGTGTTTTCAACATCTAGTTTTGGCAGTTTTTCAAGCAGTTCTTCATTGAGGCTTAACTTAGGAGTTTGAACATGAAAACTTGGAGAAGTATCAAGTTCTTACTCTGGACTTATGATTGAGTGGGGGAATCTTATCCTCATTATGACATAAACAATCAACAACTCCAAGTATTCACAAAATAATGAAATAATGAAATTATTAATCATGAAAGTAGACTTACTCTAGAAGTCTATGTATGATCAAAGATGAGCATATAAGAAAAGTTAGGGATGGAGACCACAAAAAATCAACTAAGATATTGTGGAGATATTCATGGAGATAATGTGTGGAGAAAGTTGTGTAGAAGGTTCAACCAATTAGCGAGATTGATAATTTGTTATGAGAACCTCAATTCTATAATACGAGGCCTTGTGTGAGAATGATGTATCATTATTTCCTGTGAATATACAATTAGGCTTAAAATCCTTTTCCGCCAAAGTTTTTATCTCATGAATTATTTTCAAAACCAATCAACAAGAAGTGTTTTTTTAGTCAACTAAACAATACAACGTGCAAATATTTGAATCTTGATACCTCGGATAATATTAATATTTGAGAAGATCACTATTAAGTAATGTAATGAAGTATAGACAAGTGATTAGGTCTATTGTATAAAATGCAAACTACATTGGTGTATATGCACACAAAACATAGTGGAAATAAAAATGAAAAATGAAGAAGTATGATTTTCAAATTGCATAACAAAATTTTATAAAGGCATTGATGATTAGTTTGTGAAAGAAGTGCACCTAGAGCATCCAAAATCATAATTTTGTTATTGTCTCCAAAGTTATCCCCCCTCCCTTTGTTTTGAATAATTATGGATTTTATACAAATAATAAATGTTTGAATAATTGTATCTTTTGTGACTGGATGAATAATAAAAATGAAAATAAGAACTATTTTTAAAGTTTCTTTATGTTTCGAAAACCATGAAATACTTTTCATACTCTTGAACTTTAAAAGAAAACTTAATAATATCCTCTTTAATATTAATTCTTCTTTTAATTTTTCTCTCCAATCTTTAATCACTGCTTAATTAGCTCCTACATTAAGTAAACCAACCAAAGTTAGCCAAAAATAATTACATAAAATCCGAAAGTAAACTAATGTAAATGAATTTCTTAACTCACTCTTTGAACCGCTTTCTATGGTGTATGTCCGTAAAATAATCAAAATAAATATCACAATCACTCTTTCTTTCTATAATGTACATCCAAATAAATATATCATTTACAAAAATCCCAAGGTAAATTAATGTAAATGAATTTCTTACCTCACTCTTTGAACGGGCTATGTCCGTAAAATAATCCAAATAAATATGTCATTTACATCCTGCTGCCTAACTCTGGCTAGTTTATCTCTTAAAAAAAAACCTTAAATTTCACATTGATTTAATTATTCACTTGATTTAACCCGTCGTAGTAAATCCCATTATGTTTTCAACCGTTTTAAGCTATGAAATATTCTCCCTTGGGTGAATTTGAGTTGGAGAAAAAGCTGAGCCAAAGAAATGAACGAGAAAATTAAATGGATTTCGGGTGTGGAAGCCCTTTAAAAGGTCCAGGAAAGGAAAGGTGCAGGGATTTGAAATGAATGGTTGAGATGTCACATCATGTTGTTGTTGTTGTAAATTAACTCCCATGGTTTCCGATTCGATCCTTCATTTAATGAGATTCGATTCTTCTTTCAACTCAATATGATATATGATTTTTGAGATAAGTGTTTCAACTCAATATGATATATGATTTTTGAGATAAGTGTTTCAACTCAATATGATATATGATTTTTGAGATAAGTGTTTCAACTCAATATGATATATGATTTTTGAGATAAGTGTTTGCATAAAAATATTTGATGAGACGTTATAAAGCCAATCCTAGAAATAATAATAAATATAAATATATAGGTGTAATGTTTAGTAATTATAATTTAATAAATCACCCTAAATATTTCTTGAGAATTTATTTCATCATTGGTTTTAAATTTATGTAGAGTGCCTAAAAAGACTAAGTTCTCAAAGAGAGAAGCTCTACGTCTCCACCAAGTTTTTGAAATGATTTTTATCATTTTTTTAATATCTCCACATTAAAATAAAAATAAAAATAAAAAAATCTAAGTTGTTTGATAAAATATTTCAATTCAAACCTCTATTTATTAGAATACACATATTTTAAATGTTCTACATGATTGTCCCGTCCCGTCTTCATATTGGTTCAAGAGTGTTATAAACTCCTCACCTAATGCTGCTTTTTTTCGTACCCAGAAAAAAAAACTCCTCACCTAAATATTTATAGGTTCATATGATTAAATATGCATTATTTACCTTTGTTATACCATTTAATCATTTTTATTTTATGGCTAGTAATCACGGTCCAACTTTCCATTCAAAACCTAACCTTAATTCTAGAATAAATCTTTAAGTGGGTAAATTTCATTTCATTAATTTATGAAACTTAAAAAATAAATTATCACCAGAAATCTAATAAACATGTTAATAAGGATTTCTAGTTTATAACAAGGAGAGTTGCACGACAACTAGTCCCTGCGTTAAGTGGGAGAAACAGGGAGCGGGTTAAGTGGGAGAAACAGGGAGCGGGTAGTCCATGCCTTTAGCAAGTGGTTGAGAACTGCATAGATTGACTTTGAAGTTAGAGTTGTTGTGCATGATTTTAGTCTTCAAACCACCTATGCCAAACATTCCAGACATGAGTTCTCAAAGATAGAATTCATACAGATAAGTTGCCCAGCAGCATCATAGGTTCCATCAATGGATTTCGTGGATGAGACATAGTCAAGAGTTTTATGAGAGCCACTGTCCTGCAATACCAAATGCCATGTTTTGCAAAACGATTCAGAGAGTGTTAACTAAGTTGAAATTATAAAAAGACAGATATATTTCTACAAATTCAGTTCCCTGAAAAAGAAAATACTTGAATTACTTCAAATTCAATGACCTAAAGCAAAAAACACAAATATTGAATCTACATGTATTCAAGACATGAAAAGACAAATATATATGTATAAATTCAGTTCCCTAAAAAAAGAATACTTAAATTACTTCAAATTCAATGACCTAAAGCAATTGAAGTAGTAAAGCAATTGAAGTAGAACCTGTTGAAATGCCATTGAAGTTCACCTAAGAGTTGCATCCGTTGAACCGGTTGTCGACCCAGAATCCATTGATCCAGTTGCTTAGTCACCAATCCCAGTTCAAGTGAGAGAACCAGTCCAGTAGTGGGGAGATATAGGTAGTTGGGAGATATAGATCATGTGTCAATATACTGAATGAAAGTTGATTCTGCAAAGGCAAGTGCAGAGAAAAAGGGTATGGCCTGTTTCAGATTCTTTCCTAGCCTCCAAGCTTGCAAAAGCAAAGATAGATGGAAGAGAAAAAGAAGCACCTTCAACACTCCTGCCATCATCATTGAAGCACTAATAACAATCAAACACAATAAAATAATAGCATATTCTAGCCTTCTCATAACAGGGCATATAAACTCAAAATGCTCTGAAGTCTGGATGAAAGTTCACGGATATTATATTATTCAGTCTCGTTAATTTTTTTATTATCATTTAAGTTAAATATGCAAGTTTTTATTTTATTTTACATGGCTTTTATCAGAGTTCACTTGCCTTGGCCCAACCTGTTTGGTCTCGCCCCAACACAACATACCTTTTAGAAATAACTCTCTATTTGGCTAATGCTCCCACACATATGAAAAGTTGTCTAGGTTGAACTATAGCTCATTGATTGAAATATAATATGCTCTCCACATACTCCTCCACAATCAACGACGCAGTTTGCAATGCCCGTGGAGAAACAAGTAAAATTCACAGCTCGTGAACTTCAATTTTTTTATTGAAAATGGAGCAACAAAAATTTCTTTTTTATTTTTTTATTGAAAATGGAGCAACAACAATTTCTTTTTGTGTAGAATTGTTGCTGCAGCGTTTTTAACTGTGTAAATAAAATTACAAATAAATGGAAAGTATGAATTTGTTTTTTAATTTTCATGTAATATAGATGAGTGGGTGGAATCACACTTGTCATTAGTGGGAAAGTATCCTTGGAAAGAGATCCACATTTTATTTTGCATGGACTCCGCATGTTGTCAACTAATAGATGCAGGTTTATTCACATATTTTCACGAACATGTTGTTTATTCACATATATTTTCACAAACATCCTCAAGCTTTTCAACTACGACTCTTAATTTTCTCAAAAATGGTTTCCATAACTGTAACGATAGCCTGCTATATGTGTCGACCGATGGAATTAGAGGAGAGAGATTGATATAGCACCCCAAACGGGTGCCTCTGTTGTAGATTGTCATTCATGGCCGCCTTCTTTCTACCAAAGAAAGAGCCAGTTTGGGCTTGCCCTCGTTGCTATAGCTACAATACAGTAGAATTTCCCTTACATGTTCGAATTCCTGCCACTGACATGTGAGTATTTTCTCTGGCGTTGAATTTTAAACTTGTTGTAGAAGTTCCCTTGCAGGTTCGAATTCCTGCCACTAACATGCGAGTTCACCCCAAAGGCGTGGAACGCTCTAGCTCCGCTACATTGTGTCATTTCCACTTGTCTGCTCTCTAAAGATTCTAGGTGAGCAAGAAAATGAAGGGTGGTAAACAACGCTGATAAGGCAGCCAGATGGATCTATGTTGAGCTGTGGGCTTCCGAAGATTTGCGTTAAGGATTCAAAAGCATATTTTAGGCTTGAAAGAGTACATGGAGGAGATAGAGGCTGCTACAAGCAGCTTTAAGGTTACTACTAAAGATATTTTTAGAAATTGCCTTCGGATGGCCTTACTACTCAGATGGGGACCCACTAAGCTTTAGAGCAATAGACAAAAAAAGAACAAATGCTTGCAACATAAAGGGTAAGGAATAAAGTACATTCAATCTACGGCAATATTTTGACATGCATTTTACGGCAATATTTAGACATGCATTTTGGCAGATGCCATTTAGACATGCATTTTGACAGATGTCATTTAGTAAAGTTAAACGTATTATTTCCTATCATTCAGTCAGGTTACACATTTTCTTTCCTACTCGTAATCGTTCAGGTCCGTTTCATTTATCTCCCATGCAGGAACTGAGAGAACGTAATGGACAAGAAAGACAGAAATACTCCATTACCTAAGTGCTCTTACTGGAGTAGTGGCACTAATACCATTTCTGGTCAATACAGAGGTTAGTATACTTCTTGTATCTTTCAATTTCTAATAAATGCTCATTGTCAGACTAATTAGTTGCATAAATATGCTATGTACTGAAACAATAATGATATTCTGTAATAATTGGGGCTAACTGAATTGGCTAAAAATTTTCAGTATACTGTCTGCTAGTTGATTTTGTTTGCATTGCATTCTGGTGGATAGAGAGTGACATACGGATATTTGGCTTGCTAATTTTATCTGCGTTTCATTTTAGTGAATAGATAATGGGAGAATGATATTTGTGTTGACAGGGGCATTCTATAGCCCACTGTACAAGACATACACAATAAACGCTATAACAGAGTTAAATTCAGGTTTTGTTGGGCAGTGTCCCCAGGTCCCTCTCCCTCACTACGGACGGATAGTGAGTCGGCTCACTCTCCTTTTCTGTTAGCGCTAGAGATATGAGAGAATTCGTTTGGCTATTATCTTGACCTTACATAAGCAACATTAATAAGGGGTTGCTTAAGCATGCAACCTCGGCTGCTTTCTGGTTCTATTTTTTTTTCCGTTATTCGCATCCAGTTCAGGTATTCTCACTGCCCTCACGACTTCTTGATTTTATATATAGTCATGAAGAATGATAATTACCAATTTCCATGTACAAAAGCTTCCTTGGCCTCACTATTAAAAATAAGCGGTCTATGTAGTCAAGAAACCATCTTTTCAAATTAAAAAAGTCTGCGCCTCTCTACAACTAAAATGGCCAGCAACTGAGGAATACCAGCTTTATAGCCTCAGAGCAGAGACGAATGCTTTCAAAAAGTTGCCAGACATAACTTAGAAGCAATAGTCTTTATCGGAATAAAAGCAAGGAAGCTAATCATGTAGTAAAAAGTTACCAATGCTGAGAGAAATTTATTTGGCATAATCAGATTTTGCATATCGTTTCTGTTCAAATTTTAGTAACTCAAAATATTAAAGAGCGATAAAATTGTAAAAAAATCAATTTCATTTATGATTTAATTTAGATGAGTAAGAAAAAATAAATTAAAATTATTTTTTTAGTTTAAAGTTTTTTTGTTTAATTATGTAGAAAAACAATTATGCTACCACTATTTAAATTCATTTTCATACTAATTCAGTTGGAAACCAGCTTTGAACTCTGAATTGCAGAGCGAATGCAAAATACCTCACCGGATCGAGTGAGTTGAAGAAGGATCTAGTGATCAGTTTCAAGACTTTTTATGGCATATTGAGCATAGAAAGATGCCATACTTGTTGTTGCTTAGATAAATCATATGTTTTCCCTTTCATATGCATATCCCTGCTTACATGTCTGTTAGGGTCCCACCCTAACCCCCTTATTTATGTCATGGGATCACGTCATAGTCAAGAGTCAATAAAGCCCATATTAATATTTGTAAGTGGTTAACCCGCAATTAATGACGGGACCACAGTTAGTTGCAAATGGGCGGTAGTATTAGATAAAGGGTAAATGGGTGGTAGTATTAGATAGACGGTATTAATAAAACCCACGGTATTGGCCCGTGGTATTGCATGTATGAGTCATATATAAAGGATAGAGACTCCCTGCGAGGAGTATCATGTCTTGTTTTGTAATCGAGCTCAGCTCTATTGGAGGTTGCCCCCTCGAAGAGGCCTATGAACATTTCTCTCTGAGTAATAAAATCATTGCTATTCTGTGTTCTGGGTATATTTTCTTCGCATATTCTGTGTTCTGGGTATTTTTTCTCGCATATTCTCTGTTCGGTATTACTTTGCAGGTTAAGAAGCATAACAATTCGGGACTAGACCGGGTGGCCAATCCCTTGCTAGCCTCCGGCTAGAGTGGTGTAACAACCAAAACCAGGAGAAGGGAATTGAAATCAAGTTCATATCCCGGTCTGAACTTATGGTGATAGCATTCACAGTTACCAGACCCTGCGGCGCAGCCGCTTTACACATAGCCACCGGGTCCCAGATGCGGATGGCAATAGATTGCTACCGAGGTACCATTTTCAACTGGTGCGATGCTATACTGGCCAATCTGAAGGGCCAATTGACTAGGGCGAAGAACGGAAAATCAAAGACTTTTGGATATGGGGCTTTGGTTGTGAGTTTCGCCTTAGAGAGAGTTCCCATGTTGATCCCACAGCAGCTCACAGTTGGGGTTGGGGTTCCTCGGGAGCCCAAGATGATGAGATGGGTTGCGGTCATGGCTCGGCATCCAGACAAGGGAGAGAAGGTCGTTCGCTTTCCTGAGGCCTACTTTGACTGGTTAGATAACCAAGTCTTTACCATTCAGGACTTTCCTTATGCCGGGATGGATTTTCGAGGTGACCCGGACATCGTTCTTCCACAGGGAGAACAATGGGATGACAGAGGTATATTCACTTTTCACAGTTTTTAGTTTATCTATGTTTTCTTTTTTTAAACATCGTTTTCAAAACTGACAGTAAATTTTTTCAAAATGCAGACGTGGGCCCACAGCGTCCAGCCAATCTCCGGGCTTTTGAGAGAAGACATCTAGTTGCACCGCTACCGGCCCTTCAGGATGCAGCTGCAGAGACGCTAGCTGAGTTGTAGCAGGATTTGGAGCATCTCACAGCAGACATACCAGAGACGTCCATTGACGATATTCCTATCAGACTTCAGCGTTATGTAGTTGCGGTCCCAGGACCTTTTAGGAGGTTCTTATGTAGAGTAGCACGTGCAGTGGTGTCTTATAGAGATCACCACCAGTGATTGGATGATCACCTTGTAGACTCATGTCACATTTTGATTTTTGTACTTATCATTTTTGCCGATCATAAGGTGTTTCTCAACCTATGATCGAGGACGATGTATATTTTTTGACACTATCTATATATATATCATTTTACCGGCTTATCTTGTTCACATGTATGATGTATGTTTTTTAAATTTACAATTATCTCAAATGTCTGTCTAATACTCGAGAAGCAATTGCATCTGCTAATGTATTTAGAGACCTTGGAATATGCTGATATTCAATGCAATCAAACTCACGGTCCAAGAGACGCACTCTCAAAAACAACCTTAATAACACAGGATTTCTAAGGGCATAAAATCTGTTAAGCTGTAATACAACGAGTTCCGAATCTAATCTCACAATCAAACGTCAAATCCCGAATGAAATAGATTCAGACAATAACTCAATCACTGCACTGTATTCTGCAATGTTGTTTGTTGTTTGACCGAGGCTCACCCCATGCATAGAAACTAACTCGTCAGAGGGCGAATAGATAAACCAAGCTGCGGAAGAGATATTCCGTGTACTACGACAAGCACCATCAGCGAATCCAATGTACGTTTGGAGAGGCATCGACATCTGAAATATCAAGAGTAAAACCAAGATAAGCCAGAATAATGACGAAAAAACACACCCTCTAAGCTAAGCACACTGTCTAGACTAATAAACACTTACGCTAGAAAGAAGACCTAACTAGAAAGAAAAGAGCTAACCTAACTAATGATTCTCCATACCCCGTACTTAAGCATAATACCTCTTCAGGTAAAGTTCATTTCTGGGTTTACCCAAAGAGTCCCCATCAAAATCAACTAGCTCATATGCCCCCTTTGCTAGCTTTCGCTTGACAATGTAGGGCCCATGCCACATAGGAACGAATTTTCCAGCACATAGTTTATCGTTGGCTTGATCATATAATAGCACTAGGTCTCCTTCCGAAAAATTTCGAGGGGTCACATTTCTATCATACTGAGCTTTCATTCGTTTCGCATGAGTCTCGATTTCCAATGTAGCATCGCGACGAGTCTCATCTAATTTAGCTAAGTATAATAAATTCTTTTCCTCTTCGGACGTAGCTGGAAGTAATTCGATAGCCATATGAAGTGATGGGATTTCGCATTCAATAGGTAACACGGCTTCCAAGCCATAAACTAGCTGAAAAGGAGTGAACCCTGTTGATGTTTTCACAGAGGTTCGGTACGCCCATAGCGCTGAAAATAACATGTTATGCCAATTCGACCGATGAATACCAATAATTCGTCGGATCATGACAACTAGAACTTTATTGATTGACTCAACCAGACCGTTGGCTTGTGGATAATAAAGAGTTGAGCTATCGTGGTGCAAACCAAGTTGGTCTGTAAGTTCTGTCATCATGACTTTTCGGAAATGACATCCATGGTCAGTAATGATTGCTTGTGGGACACCAAACCTAGCGATAATATGATTGAAAACGAAAATTGCCGATGTTCTACCATCTGCCTTAAACGTAGGCATCGCCTCGGCCCATTTAGTAAAATAATCAACCGCAAGGATGATGTACACATGCCCCCCGACCGAGTGAGGGTTACAAGTGATGAAGTCGATACCCCATTTGGCGAATGGACCGACGGTAATTATAGGGTGGAGAGGAGCAGGTGGTGCACGCATCTTTCGATCAAATAGCTAACAATTGTGGCATTTTCGGACCGCAGTAATACAATCTTTGAATAAAGACGGCCAGAAGTAGCCAGCGCGCAATATCTTTTGGGAAGTGGCATACCCAGACATATGACCGCCACACGCTCCAGAGTGAAAGTCATTCAAAACCCTTTCAGCTTCTTCATGAGTTAATCAACGTCGAAAAACTAAGTCTACCCCCCGGCGATAAGGAGTATCTCCAATGATTTTAAATTGCTGGGAATGAAACCGAATTTTTCGACGCTCTGACTTTGAAAGTTCAGGCCGAAAGGATTGGGTTTGGAGATAGATGATAATATCCCCATACCACGGATCTAAGGTGCTGTTAAGAAACAAAGATTCGTCGATGATGGACTCTTCTGCCACTGTCTCTGTGTCAGCATGCGGGAAATCACACATCAACTCTACAAAGACTAAGGATTTCTTAAACTTGGATTTCTCGAATTCCAAATCGAACTCTTGAAGGATAACGATCCATTTAGAGTACTTGCCCCCTAGCAGTTGTCTAGTCAAAATGTAAATCATGGGGTTGCAATCGGAAATCACAGTAGTTTTGCGAAGTAGGATGTAGTGAAGAAAACGCTGGACAGCCTGAACAGCTGCCAGGGCCAATTTCTCCACATGTGAATATTTCAACTCGGTGGGATTCAA